>NDXB01004572.1:0-12447 GCA_002631895.1 Agapornis roseicollis
AAACACCAGCTACTAAAGAGAAGAAAAACTGACTGCAACTGCTGAACCCAGGACAGTAATGAAAACCCATAACACCCACATCCTTTGTTTCCCCTTTGTACCCATGTGGGTCTTAAAGGTAAAGCCCACAGTGCATGTCATTGTGTCAGCTGCTCTGCAGGAAAAATGTGAGCTGAGGGCCAAAGGGACAACCACAGGTAAGCAGGGGTAGTGGCCTCATTGACAAGTGGCACAGTCCTACCGTATCTGGGCAAGAAGAGCCAAGCAGGTCCAGGGACAGGAACCAGGGTCATCCACAGCTGAGAAATCACCAGGCAAATCTGTAGTGATGAGGCAAGCCCAAGTTCAGCCAAGAAGTCCTGTCATGATAAAAGTAGGACACCGGGCTGGGCATGGCATCCCTACAACGCAGCTCCAACAAGGACCAAAGGCAAGAACCTGAGCCAGTCTTGGGAAGCCCCAGATAAAGCTTCTTGCTGCTCTCTCCCATAAATCAGCTGTTTTCACAGTAGACTGAGCTAAGGCCACCCAGCTGTACCAAATCAGAGCTGACATTAAACAAAGAGAGGCAGTCCTCTGGGTGTGGGGAAGAAGTTGCAGTGGGCAAATTACAGAGAAAGATGGTTAGAGCCTGATCATCGCATTTAGAGCTTTTTGGTTCAACTCAGCTGTTTGGTATGGAGTGTGAATTGAGCCACAGAATGATTTAGGTGAGAAGGGGCCTTAGAAGATTTCTAGACAACCTCTCACCACCCCTAAAATACACAAACCAGGGCTGCCTTCTCAGCTGGAGGAGGTTGTTGATGCTCTTGCCAAGGTCTGGGAATTCCCAGGGATGGAGATTCATTTTGATAGGAGGGAAAATGTCACCAAAAAGGAAACCCTCTCACAAACGCAAACATGTCAGCCTGTACACTGTTGATATTGCCTTCTCCATAGGGAATTAATGGGACTGAGTCCAAGGCAGTGAAACCTGGCCAGCTGGAAACTGGCATGTGAAGCAGAGCTGTTTCTTAAACTATTGATGTTACCTGGGGTGTAAAGCATCTTGTGAGATTGCTTTCCTATGAAAAGTGAACAGGATAAACCTCAGCTAGAAACAAACAAATCTCTTTAACCTTTTCTGTGGAACTGCCAGGGTTATTTTCTTCTGTATTCCTCTGACTCCCCGCAGGTTGCCCCAGGAGCAAGTTTTGGGTAAAAATGTAGATGCTTAAGGACTCTGTTTGTGAGAGAGACCCCAGAAGCCTCTTTGTTTTAAGGATGTTTGATAACAGGAAAGGTTTGTAATGTGTGAATTAGTTTAATACCTGGGATGTCAGATTCATCACCCAACTGATGATCTTCAGTGACATTTCTCAGACTGTAGAGTTAACACAAATGATAGTACAGTTAGGGAAGGTGTTACGAGTTTTATCCTCTTTCACTGAAAAGCCAAGACATTCTGTACACACTCTGTCAGAGCAATTTGAAGTTCAGTCATGGCTTTACAGCCTAGAAACCTGAGGTACAAAACTACCAAGGGGAAGTGGAACAGTGGAGGACAAAGTAAGGAAGCTGTATCGGAAGTTGGGGGGGGGGGGGGNGCATAATGAAAAAGGGATGCCAAGCAAAGAGCTTACTGATCATCTGTGTATCACTCGTCTAGTGTACTCCAGCTAGTTCATCCCTCATTTCGGAGGGGGGGGGGGGGGGGGGGGGGGGGCCAGAAACCATTCTGGAGCACAATGAGTGCAACCTGGGAATAATGCAACTCTTCTGCCTGGCAACAGTTTAAAGGTTTTGCCAAAATAACTGGTCCAGAAATAACAAAGAGAGGCTGAAGAGCACTGCTTGTTGAGGTGTTTGATTTTGTTACAGGCCTGGATCCTGCAGGCCCTAAGTACACCAAAGCCAGCCCTGAGGAACGCCTGGATGCTGGGGATGCCCTCTTTGTGGAAGCCATTCATACTGATGCTGACAGTAAGCTGTCTTCCATCTGCATCGGCCCATGCTTCTGTT
Source organism: Agapornis roseicollis (assembly GCA_002631895.1). Classification (NCBI taxonomy): domain Eukaryota; kingdom Metazoa; phylum Chordata; class Aves; order Psittaciformes; family Psittacidae; genus Agapornis; species Agapornis roseicollis. The sequence goes on from NDXB01004572.1 coordinate 2,002, forward strand.
CATCCTGCCATCATTGTTCCTGAGGAGCCTCTATGCCATTGTCCCTTTTTTTCTGCCAGATTACCAAAAATTCAGGCTCACTCTGAGGAATTTTCTTGGTGAGATAGGTTTTAATGATGAATTCATTGGCATGTATCCATACCACAGAGCACTTCAAGCAACAGCCAGGTGGAGATTAAACAGAAGGCAATTCTTCAGCAAGGTTTTTCCACTCAGCAAAGTGAGTTTATGCAGAATCAGCTCAGCATGGCTTTTGCCCTATGGAAGAAAAATACATCGCTAGTCCCACTTTGCCTTTTCCCACCTAATGTAAGAAAGGTGCCACTGCTAGCCCCAAGGGGAAGTAACAGAGTCAAACCAACAGCTCCTTCAATAACAGAGTAACTTTTCTAAAGCACTTAAGGTCTATGTAGGCAGAACATGGGCTGACCAATAACAGCCAAACCAACAGCTCCTTCAACAACAGAGTAACCTTTCTAAAGCCCTTGCAGCCTATGTAGGCAGAACATGGGCTGATGAATAACACCCTGCCCTTCAGTCTTGCCCAGAGATCATGAAAACCTCTACCAACGTAACTCTCAACCATGCCACATTAAGACTGTGGTCAGTTTTGTTCTCCTTTACACAGGATCAAGAACCCAAGTCACAGAGGTGGTGATTAAGCTGCAGTTCCCAGTCATTTTGATGGCAGGGCCTGGGGCACTTTCTGCTTCATGCAGCAAACCTGCACAATCATAGAATCATAGAATAGATAGGGTTGGAAAGGACATTAAGATCATCCAGTTCCAGCCCCCCTGCCATAAGCAGGGACACCTCACACTCAACTGTGCCACACAAGGCTCTGTCCAGCCTGGCCTTGAACACCGCCAGGGATGGAGCATTCAGGTGTGTAGGAACAGGAAATCTGTCCTTGCTGTCTCCAGCACTGGAGCTGGGTCCAGCATTACTAATCAACCAGTTATTGGGGCCTGTTGTACACCATATAGGGTAAAGTCTACAGAAGACCAAGTGTAGGAATGAAGTTGTATTTCACCTCCTTTCAGATTTTGGGATCCGGATCCCCGTAGGCCACATCGATTACTTTGTCAATGGAGGCAAAGATCAGCCAGGATGTCCCCGATTCCTCTCTGCAGGTGAGAACACTGTGGCTTTCATGGCCATTTAGCAGCCTGTGAAAATCCTATTTGGCAACCAGCTCCTGCTGCAGTCTGGGCAGACATCAAAGTGATACAACATGTATTTGTAAAGATATACGGTGGTGGGATTCATAGCCCAGACCTCTCAGCAGTACATCAAGCAGCTGAATTTAAAACCACATACAGGTCAAGTGTCCTAGCAACTCTGCGGTCAAGAGAGAGATGTGATTTTAGTGACACTTCTGTATGAGCCAAAACCCTGGAGTCAGTAGAGTTTGTATCAACAAAGAAAAAACATTTTTGCTAGAAAGGCTCTTAGGTACTACTGGCAAAGGCTTCTTTTTGTAGTTCATGCTGCAAGCTGTGTCTGTACTTAGAAAGACAGCTTGTATGATTACAGCCCTTTGAGAATGGGACTTTACACAGTAAATAGGGTGGATAAATATTCAACTATGTTGTGCATGGGGAGCCAGGTTACAGGGGACAACTATGGCACTTCACTTCCATAGCTGCGGTCCCAGGGCAAGTGGGAGCCAAAGCTATTTTACCCCCTTGCAGAGCACTTGGGGCCTCATTGATGGCATGCTGATGGAGACATAGCAGCCCAGCAGTCTTCTCAGGGACTCCGTTAGCCTGGGAGATGGACTTCTAACTTTCTACATAACTTCTCTTGCAGTGGGGATCTGGCCTTGTCACAAAGATGTTCTGCAAAAGTTATTAACGGGAAGGGAATTGCTTCAGAATCAGTAAGAGTGTTTCTTGGGAACAGGCAAAAAAGGCTGAAGCCAACAGGAAGGCTCATGGCTGCTTTTCTCTGGGTGCATTTTGTCTTGCAGGCTATAAATACCTGATCTGTGATCACATGAGGGCAGTACATCTCTATGTCAGTGCCTTGAAAAATGCCTGTCCGTTCGTGGCTTTCCCTTGTGCAAGTCATCAAGACTTTTTAAATGGTCATTGCCTGGACTGTGTGGACCCCTTCCTCTTCTCCTGTCCCAGAATAGGTACAGTAACAGCATGAAACCTTCCTGGAGCAGATGACAATACATTCCTGATGAGTGCAGAGCACAGCACGCAGTTCAGATTACTCTGAGCAGGGGGATAGTAAGCAACTGTTAGAGAAGCAATAAAAGCTCATATATTGCCCAAGACAGAACACCAAAATCTTGAACTTCTGATCACGACAGTTTTCATTTCACAAACGAGTTTCCAGAATCACCTGCCAAACAAGTGGGCATTAACTCAAAAAGGCTCTTGTTGAGAGAAGCAGCTGGAAATTTTAGCCCAAGCCTGAAGTCCCATTCTCCCACAAACCACTCACTGCTGCTGTGTCACCACCTTCCCTTAGATTCTTGCCATGGCCATCCCAAAGATAAACTCCCTGGACTGGGAGAAGATAATAGGCTTCTGAAACAGGGCTGTGACTCAAGGGGAGGAAGTGCTATTTGCAGTCTGGTACCAGAGGAATATAAAGAAAGGGCTCTTCTGGGATAGATGCTCTCAGATCAGCTGTGCCTTCCCCATGTCACCCAGCCACACTGTCAGCTAGTCAGAGGTGCAGGCCTCAAATTATGGTGGTCTTCTCACTTGACCAACAAGTTAAATTTCCCAGTGTTTGCGTTGTCATTTACATTTGCACTGAGTTTCCTGACTTGGTAGCCTTTCATCTCCCTCATTTTGCACACCGGTAACAGTCTATTAGCACAGGAATGAAATACCACCAAGAGGAATTCTGATGATTACCTGGGGTAGCCAGAATAAGCTTTTTGAGGGAACATTAACCTGCCAAGCAGAAACTACAAACCTGCACTTGCTCTGATTTGCACTGGCATAAACCAGAGTCTGTCCCCCGAGACAGTGGAGTTGGGTGGGGTGAGTGGAGGAGAATTGGGAACAATCCTGTTTCTGTTCTGGGTCATTCATGGCTTTTACTTCTTCCTGCAGGTCTGCTGGAGCAGGGAGGTGTCAACCTGACAAAGCTTCCCAAGGAAGTGAAAGTGTATTTAATGACCAGTCCTTCAGCTCCATTCTGTGGTAAGTAGTATGAGAATAAAAATGAGTCAGAAGGGTGTTGACCAAATGAGGTAGGTCCAGGTAGTTATACCATCCTCGTTAGAATCAGCTGTTGTGGCCCAGACGGTCTGACACACACAGCTGAAGAGCCCTAACCCTGCCCATCTCCCACATAAAGCCCTTCCCAGTGGATTTATCAGTGTGGGTAGAGCCCTGGGTTAACACAGCCACATGGTTTCAGGGCTCAATGGAGGTGAGAATGCCTGTTTATAGCAGACTGTGCAGACCTGCCCGCTGTGCCTCTGGTAGCACAGAGATTGGTTTCTTTGTTATGTCAGTTTGTTTCTTACTAATGGTGGGGCCAGGGAACAAGTGCTGGAAGACTTCTCTTGGCAGGGGTAGGTTTAACGGACAATACAAGCCCTCACTGCCACATACTTTGCCTTTTGCTCAGTCCATCACAGCCTGGTTGAGTTCCATTTGCAGAAGAAAAGAAACATAGTCACCAGCATTGAGATCACTTTCTGGAGCAACAGCACCAAGGACACAGTGAAGATCACCATGTGAGTGATAGTCCATGCTTTTGTCCTGTTTGGTTTTTCCAGCTCCATGTTAAAGCTGTTTATCCCAGTCCAGGAAAAGCACACCAATAGCAAATCTCCCTATGGGACAGTCACTGTGTGATGAACCACAACCTTTCTTCTGGAGCCTGTCCACATTTACCTTGTATGTTCTTGAGAATCATGCATGTGCTACCATTACTCAGTAACCCTAGGCAGGCCTACCTCCTCCCTGAGTGCAGTAGGTATACTCTGGGAGCCCCAAATTTGCACTTTTGTGTTGCTACGCTGCTTCCTTTTCTACACCATACACATGCCTGGTCCCAGTTCCAACCACAGCCACATAGTTATTATTACTCTGCCAGTCAGAGATGGCTACAGCAAGACCCCATCCATCAGAGGTTCCAGGCTTAGACAGTTCTCTTGATGCCTGACAGGACAGCAGTTACAAAGAGGAGACAAGTGCATCTCTGCACAGTCAGGAATGTGTTCAGTAGCTTGTTGCCTCTGCAGCAATGCAGCAAAGCTCTCAGGCTCTCACCATAGGGAACCATCCAGGGGTCAGAGGATGAAGCCCATGTGTGCAGACAGACAGATCTCTCTTGAAAGCACCTCCCTTCTCCAAACTGTATCTGAATTAAAGGACCTGACTCAGGCTTCGGTTCCACAGCCTTTGCCCCAGGGTATTTCTCCACCACAGAAGTTCCCCAGAAGTCTTTCTCACTTCTTCCTACCCCTTCTTTCTCATTGCTGTGGGCTGGGAATCACAAGGTGGACATGCAGCTAGCACACACTGCTGGCTGCCTTAGGAAGCAGGGAAACTGTCTGCTATAGAGCACCACCAGCCAGCTCTCATAGGATCATAGAGGTTCCAGCACTGGCTTCCACACAATCCTTAGCGCTAAACCAAAGCACTGTCACCTGAATCTGTGTTGGTGCTTCAGTCCCGGGCACCAGGAGGTAAGGATGAGAACCAGGGAAAGGGAAGCCACATTCCAAGGTGCTCTCCAGATTGACATAGCTGACTGGTGACAGATTTCCAGGCAGGCACTGCTGTCTGGGTTAGTACTTCTGCCTGGTGCAGCTCAATCTGTTCAATCCCTCCCTAACTTGGAAGCCAAATCCGCCTTTCCCAAAGATGAAGAAAGGGAGGAAGTAACACCCAGGTCAAGTCAGGCCCTGTGCAGCGCTTCGCTTCCGTTTGCAGCCGCAGCTCCCAGGGTTTGGTGTCCTGCAGGAGGCACAAGAGCACTGGAGAAGTGAGACAGGCAGGCAATCCACAGGCTTTGCTGTACCCTCAGGTTTTAATGAGACACTAGAGTTACAGCAGGGTAACCTATCCAGAGACACCCTCATGCTGAGAGAACAGCAGTTGTTATCTCATTTAAGTGCCCTCCGAAGGAGCACAAGGCTAGACTGGAAAACCAGTTTACAGCAATAAGCCTACAGATTAGAGAGTATAAAATTGAAGATATCCCTTCTAATCTACACTATAGCAAACAGATTTCCCCACTCCAGGCAAAGCTCTGCCCTCCAGTGCAGTCAAGCTCAGTGCCTAAGGGGCATAGGTTTTCGGATAGCAGCATTCACTGACTCATTTCAGGCCATCTGACATGCACGTCATCCCACAGCTCCCCAGAAGTACACAGGGACTGGGGAGTGTCCAGCCAGTCTTATACTTTCAGCAAGTGACTCATGTGGTTGGGTCTTGCCTCATATTGCCCTTCTCTTCCAAACGTCAATTCCAGCCTCATTCCTTGAGGTGCCATCACCCCACTGGTTGCTCGGAGTGCCCTGAGAAACACGGCCTCAAGTCCCATAGCTGCCATGGGTCTGGTAGAGTAGGGAACTTAATACACAGCACACTTCTCAGCTGCACTGACTACTTACACATCACACAGCATCATCCCCCATATCCAAGGATCATAGAACCATAGAATGGTTTGGGTTGGAAAGGAGCTTAAGATCATCCAATTCCACCCCCCTGCCATGAGCCCAGAGCCAGCCAAGAGTCCTACATCTATCCAAAAGTTGGATGGGTTTGGAGCAAATGCCAGTCCCAGTCACTGCTTACCAAACCTCTGGTATTTATCAGTTCATGTTACCTGGGTAAGAGTATAGGGACAAACATCCCTCTATCCAAGCATCACACCTTCAACATGGTCAAAAGCAAATACCCAGGAAAAGCATAAGAAAAAAGGGAGTGTAAGGCTGTAGCAATACTTCCTCAAATAGTTTCCCAATGTCTGAGTAATTGTACCTCAGGGACTTCGGGAGCCAAAGGTGGATCTTTGTCCTTAATAGCTTTTCTCTTCCATGAGCTTGCCCAGTCCCCTTCCTGTGACTTGTATAGCTACATAAACTTTCTAGCATCCACAACATCCCACAGCAAGGCTTTTAACAGCTTAAAGAATGGTACTCTGCAGTGTGCAATCTTTCTGAGCCTGCCACCTCCTAACTTTCTTTGATCAGCCATAGTTTGTGTACTGGAAAACATGGTGAACAACCAATCCCCATCTGTGCTGTTCATGATTTCACAGATGTTGACCACTTCTCTCTCTGTGGCTGTTGTGGCAGTGTTTCAGTCTGTGTGCAACAGCAAAACCGGTTCTTGTAATTGTGTGATGGAAGGAAGGGTATTTATTTATCTATAAATAGTCTTGACTGCAGAGATGAATCATGGAGAGATAGCCAGATGAGTCTTCTCACTCCACTGTATTATGTGAGGCCTTCCCAATAATACCCCAGGTTCCCCCAGTGTTTCAACAGCTCTGCATATGGCTTGCATCTGCAGGTTGATTGAATGCTCTCCCTCACATCTCTCACACTGCCTTGCAGACCGAAGCACCAGGAGGTGGGCAAACGGCTGCTGGCCCACAGAGTTCCCCTCTGCCACATAAACAGCGTGACTCTCAAGTATCTCCCCAAGAACAAGTTTTGGAGGAAGGATGAGGCATCCATTGACGGCAAGTTCTGTGCAGCCCCACTGCCTCTGGATAGCAAGTAAGTCAGTGGAATAACTTACTGGGACCCACTGAGGACGCGCATGCAGCCTGCAGTTTGAAACAATGCATCCTCTCCCCTGTTCAGATAAACACGTAAAGAGGTCTCTCCCATCACCTTGGTGTCCCTGTGTAAATCATTTTCTACTTGTGAGGGAGCAAAATTGCCAAGGTAGTTTTCTAGGAGTTTTCTACACTTATCCTCAAGGATAAAAGCATTGCACTGTAAAAGGAAAGTGGCTGTGACTTACATCACCTTGAAGATGCTTAAGTCATAAACCATGGTAAAATCTTGTACTAACTGGAATGTATTGCTTTTGTCCCTGAATACTCTGTCCATCTTTCCTCTGTCAACAATGGGCCACCATCTGAAACACGACAAACATTTTTCAGGATGAGACAACGGAAGACCAGTAATATATTTCTGCTTCTCCTACTGCACNAAAAGGAAAGTGGCTGTGACTTACATCACCTTGAAGATGCTTAAGTCATAAACCATGGTAAAATCTTGTACTAACTGGAATGTATTGCTTTTGTCCCTGAATACTCTGTCCATCTTTCCTCTGTCAACAATGGGCCACCATCTGAAACACGACAAACATTTTTCAGGATGAGACAACGGAAGACCAGTAATATATTTCTGCTTCTCCTACTGCACAGCTTTATAAAGCGCTAAGGCTAAAGATAATTATTTGGGGATTTTCTAGGCTGTGCATTGTAGAGTATATGCCTTCAGCCATAATTACCTTACCTGGAATAGAAGCAACCAAGTCCTCATCCTGAAAGACATAAAGATCTTCTCAATGGTATAATATTCTTGCCAGGAGTTTTGCAGATCCAAAGTTCCTGCAGGCAGGGCAATGTAGCTGGGTCTATACTGACACATTAAACTCTGTCCGTGTTGCTTCTGAGTTGACTTTTATGCTGTGTCCAGCTGAAGCAACCTACCAGGTACTTCAAAGCAGGAAAAAAACAGAAGCAGAAGGCAAAATGGGCTCACATTCAAATTCTGTTCTGATGGGCAGGAAGGAGATGCAAGCACAAAGCAGTAAAAATAGATCCAATAGACCCAGATAGGGGAAAAATAGAGGCATTCCTATGTAAATACCAGGCACTCCCTTGAGCATAAGGTCTGTTCTTTCCTAGCATGCTTTGCAGAGCAAAGCACTCTAAAGTTGGGATAGATGTGGAGATACATGGCCTTTTATTACTTATGAATGGCAAACCATGACACATTGTCTTAAAGGGGTGCTAACCTGCACTGCTGGAAACCCTGGACCTGGCTATAATGGAGATAGAAAGCTGTAGAGTTGCACAGGTTCACAGCTATGCTCTTACCACTAAACTTGAGAATACTCAGGGCAGCAATAGCACTGCAGGCGGGGAGGGTGTGTGTGTGTGTGTAGAAAGATGAAGAACACAGCCCCATACAATTCATCCCAATTCACACTCCAGCCAATTGATCCTGATAAGGGCACAGCACCTTGTTCACCATGCCCTTGCAAGGCAGCACAAGGTCTTATCAACATTTTGCTTGCTCCTGTGTTAGAACAGCAGCCACCACTTGCTAATGCCCAGCCTGATTTCCCTGTGCTCTTCCCACAGCAGGATAATGTCATGCCTGCCCTGGAACCTCACCCTCCCCAGCAACACAGACATGTCCTATGAGCTGCACACTGCTTGTGCCTAGCCACTGCATTTGGAGCATGCATGCATACCCAAGAACGGAAAGGATCCCTAAACCTATTGCTGCTGCCTGCTCACAGATGATGCTTTCACCATAAAAGTGGATGGCTTATTTACTTCCTGCATGAGGGACAGGATGTCAAGGAAAAGCGGCAGATGGGTGAGTGCAAGGTTGACTGGTTACAGCAACAAGACCTCTTAGTTAAAAGGCTGGATTTGGACTTCTATCTCATGGGTTCTGTACCCAGCTCTGAGTGCAACTATCAGCCCACTCCCAGGAGCTGTGTTCATTAGCAGAAATGTGCTAAGTGAGTAGGGAGTGGCTGAGAAGAGCAAGTAGTTTAATCTCAAGATTTGGATCTCTATGAAAGAAGAGATAATATCATTCTTCCTACAACAGGAGTGTTGGAATGATTCACTTGTGGTTTATATTAAAGTGTCCTGAGCTCTTCATGTTAAAGGTGAGAGGTATTGTTTTTCCTGAGCAAGGGGAAATGATGTGGTTCAGGGAGTTATTCTTAGTCAATGCTCCAATGGGAAATTTAATAGGCCCATCTATAAGACACTTTCAGAGGAGATCCTATTGATTTCATGTTAGTGCTCCTGCTAAGTAATCAGAATAGATCCCCTTCCCTGGCAAGCCTGGAGCAGCTCTTCTGACTGTTGGCTTGTTCTCTTTGAAGCTCACATTAAGTTAAACAGACACCAGGAATGTGGCAATGCTCTTGCAACCACTTTTACACTGCGTCAGCCAACTGCCCAGAACAGAAGGTAATAGTAAGAGGATAGAGCATCATAGTTACAGGGCCACCTAACACACATTACTCTGGGGAACTCAGCACAGCCTTTCAGACCTGGAAAAGCAGCTGAGGTCTGGAAGGAATTGGTGATTACAATATTACAATATAAGATTACAATATGATTACAATACAAGGCACATGTACATAGAAATAGCTCTTACCCATCCACACTTTTCCCACCACCTTAATGAATACACAAATTAAAGGGGAGATGAGTCTTTCATCACCTCTGCCCATACATCACATCTTCTATAGGTCATTTTCTCTGGTTCTCTGGACTGGCTTCACTGAGTGAAAGAAGTGCATCAGGAACACCATGGTCAGGAGAGGGTGACATACTAAAGGCATTTCCACCATGAAGAAGCCTCAGCCATTTGTCACAAGCTGTCACTATTGCTCCACTAGACACTGTCACTGCAGAGTTAACTCCTGCTGTCAGCTCACAGCCAAGCTTTTGGGCCCTGAAAGGCCACCTAACAAACACCATCTTCAGCTTACACTCAGGAGGGGGTTAGAGCTGGACTCTGACAACCTGACAGAGATCCAGGTTAGTCAGTGCCATGAATCATAAAGAGTTTCCAGGGAGCTTCTTGTTGAAGACTGGAACACAACCTCAGCGGGCACCTGTGGAGGGCACCAGTTAATTCAGCTCAGCCCATTTACACCATGGGTCCCACATACGCACCACTTCAGAGACCTCTCCAAAGGGTCTTGCAAACCAGTCTCTGGGCCACAGCCCCTATGTGAGAAGCACAAGGCAGGTAGGGCTGCCTCCACCAGCTGAGGGCTGACATAATGCCAGCCCCACATGCAGAATGTCCCCGTGCCTCTCTGCCAAGAGACACAGAGAACACCCTGCCCTGAGCATGCTGATGGAGAGACTGATGGTCCTCACTCCTTCCCTGATATCTGCCCTGGAGAGACTCATACCCTCACCACCCAGCTTGGCTGCACCAGGCTCCATGGGACAGTGGATTCCTCCACCAGCGCTGCCATCTCCAAATCCCTGACAGAAGAGATGGATGGGGAAGCTCATCAGCCAGAGCCTGTTGCAGCTGAACCTGAAGAGGCTGTTTCTTCATGCTATTTTCATCTAAGATATTGCACTTCTTCCTGCCAGTGGCTGCTCTCACCAGAGATGTTTTGTACTCACCCACTTCTTCACTCAGTGGGTGCATCCTGAGGTCATCCCGGACTGAGCACACACACACAAATAAGGGGGGGGGGGGGGAGGGGGGACAGACACACA
>NDXB01004572.1:12562-86773 GCA_002631895.1 Agapornis roseicollis
GGGGGGGAGAAGGTGGACAGACACACATGGGTTCAGGCTCTCTTTGTCTACACCTGCCCCCAGTCCCAATTCCTCCCCTTTGTTACTTCACATAAATCAACTCAAACAACTGACCATTCACCAGAAGTTGATAACTTCTTTGAGAAGTGGTGGTTGTCATAAATGAGAAATCCTAACCCCTGGAAAAGTAATTTCTGGTCTTATTAGAGTGGATGCCCACTGAGGTGCATGATACCAAATCTCTGTATCATGCTCTCCATTGCAAGCCCATTACCAAAGCCATCAGGCAACCCATTTTCCCCTGTCCTTCCCCTCCATGCCTTAAGATCAGCCGAAGCCTTTCAAACAGTGTCACCTCCCTCTCCAGATCCTCAAACACCAGTAGTTTCATCTCTGACTTTAATGAGAATCATTAAATCAAAGGGAACACAGATTCTGTGAGCAGGCTGGTACCACTTGCAGCGATACCGGTGTAGCTTGGTATCAGAGCTGCCGACACACCTCAGAGAAGCAGGACTAGAAAACAAACTGTGGAAGCACACTGGGGCAGGCAGCTCTGGTGAACAACCATGGGGTGGGAGGTGCTGGAGTGTCACACTGCAGTCTCATGCGTGTAATTCACGTGCTCCTGAGTGTACGCGTCTGCAGGCAGATGTCTCTGTGCTTGCTAAAGAGTGTCTCTGGTCAGAAACCTGTGTGAGCATACGCTCCTTTGGAGGGGCTTCAGGATCAAAACAGCTTGTTGTTCCCTAGAGTTCGGGTGTCTGAGTGGGAGCCAGAGGGGCTCGTCCTTTGCAGAGAGGGTAGGGAGAACTCCGGAGGTTTCCAGATGCTGCAAAGAGAAGGAAGGCAGGAGGGGGGAAAAGGACAGGGAGGAGAGAGAAGACAGAGAGGCAAAGAGCACACCATTATTATCACAGGAATAAATCTTACTTCCAAATTTTCCCAAGACACAAACCTCATAGAGCCCACCATTACTTGTCTCTCTCCTTTTGCCTCCTAAATTACCATTCAAAATGATTCTTCAACATGTGATAAATCAGAAAATGGAGCATCCTGAGACAGCAAAACCAGCTTACCTCCAAAGCACTTTCTGTGGTATGAATGAAACAAACCCTACAAGTCCTTGGTTTTGCTCTCAAAGCAGGTGTAAAACAACTCTTACTAGCTTAGAGTTAACAAGCTACAACCCGTCAAGCATCCCACCCTCCATCCACCTCACCCACTAAATAGAAAGCCAGCCCCAAGATACATATCCATGCAAACCTAGGTAGCAACAGCTTCGCATCTTGCAAGCACTTGACAGCAGCAAACTAGAACAAATGCAATATGAAAAGGAATAAAAGGCAGGTGGCTTTTGCTTGGTTGAATTTTTGTGCAAGGAATAAAGCTTAGTTTGCTATGGAGCACTGAGCTGTACAGCAGTACATGGCTGAAGCAAATCTGGAACAGAACCTTTACCTGCCCCTCTCCAAGAGGCAGCCTATAAGTTATTGAAATCTCTCTCTTCCTCAGGGAAATCATGCGCTCATCAGTGTGATATTACAGTCTGTCTTGCTCATAAGCAAACTAGGAACTCTTCCTAAGAACCTGGATTATAATAATAATAGGCCAATATATGTTCCAGGAATATTGCCTTCTGCATGACTTTTGCAGCACTTTGAGCTTTCAAGAATTGCCCTTCTGCTTGTGGTATTGCAAGGTGGCCAGTGTACTGCCAGGAAATGGAAAGGAATGTGACCTATAGAAGCACTTCAGCACAAGGAATTTTGAGAGCTGGAAGCTGATTACCCAGGTTGGAAGCTGTTGGGGAAGGAGATGAAGGCATAGACCAGGGAGAAAGCCCCAGGGGAGCTCTGATCCCTGGGACCACAGCTATCACTTACTTTAAACAATGACACTGCAGGGAATATACTTGTTTGTTTGTTATGGACATTTTCACCACTTCCAAGGGAAAAGTTATGAAACTGCTTTCCCCTAGGCCATGGCAGACCTGCTCAGATCATCTGAGCTGTGGCAAGTGCCTGGCCAGAAGAGGAAACTGCAGCCCCTCTGTACCACTGAGTTTTGGGGTTAGGTACCCAAGTCACTGTGGAATACTCTCTGGATGTGAGAACTGCTTTTGTGCTGCTGGGGCCTAAAAGGATGCTGGAGAGGGACTCTTCATCAGGGACTGTAGCAATAGGACAAGGGGTGATGGGTTCAAACTGAAACAGGGGAAGTTCAGGTTAGATCTAAGGAAGAAGTTCTTCACTGTGAGGGTGGTGAGGTGCTGGCACAGGTTGCCCAGTGAAGTGGTAAATGCTCCATCCCTGGCAGTGTTCAAGGCCCTTAGGAGACATGGTTTAGTGTGAGGTGTCCCTGCCCATGGCAGGGGGTTGGAAGTGGATGATCTTTAGGTCCTTTCCAACCCAAACCATTCTGTGATTCTATGTGATGTGGTTAGCAGAGTAACAGGGAAGCGCTCGTTCCACTGTTACAAACACATTGAACAGTTTGTGTTTCCTTGCCTAATTACCTTTGAAATTAAAATACCACACTGGCTCTTGTCTCCAAGGCAGATCATCCTCCTCTCCCACTCCAAACACTGGCCTCTGAAACATATGGGCTTTTATCACAGGTCTACTGCACCTATCAGCACACCTTGATGTCACCTCACACACAAGATCTAGAAAGACAAAAGCTTCCAGCTTCCAACATGTTTTAAAAGGGTTGTGTGAAAAGAAGAAGAGCTTTGTGCTGTGTGGCACAAGCCTGCCCCAACATACACATATGTGCACACCTCGTGTGTATGTTCACGGGTTTGCCTCATTACTAAAACAAAAGATCAAGAACCAAAAAAAGCTGTGGTGTTCCCTGCCTCCCTCCTTCTTAGACTGCATTGCCCATTCCAGCTTTACTGAGCTGGATCAGCTAGGAGAATTCTGCCAGTTACCCTTCTGCTGAGGAAATCTGAGCAATGCAGAAAGCGGCCTCACCACGTTTACAACACAACCTGCCTTCATTTTTGATTGCATGTATCCAACCAACACGCCTGACAGAGGGGATGCTTGCCTCAGTGTTCTTGCCTCACCAAGTAAGGACTGTAAGAAAGCAACCTGCAAATCCCTCTCTCCAGCAGTGGCACCAGGAGGACCAGGGACTTCACATTGCCACAACCTCTATGCTAGAATAAAACAAACTCCTTTTCTCTCTGTGCAAATGAACAAACAAATGAAGACAACCCGAAGCGAAGCCTTGTATCACTAGCCTTGTATCCAATTCAAGCAAAACCAAACTTGCTTTTTTCCCTTTTTCCCCCCCAGCTGTTTTTTGTATCCCAGATGTTAAGTTGGGAGGCACAGAAGCAGTGAAGGAACACATGGCTCAACTCAAAGCAGAATTGTACAAAACAGGAAGATCTTCCAGTTCTGCTTTCAAAAGAATAGAAACTGATGGAACAGGGAAAATTGCCCACGCAGCCTTACCACGCAGAGCACCAAGCAGAGACTGTCCCTTTGTTGTCACAGCAGCAAGGCTTGTGCACAAGCACCACAGGGTAGGGAAGGTGACTGCAGGGAGTCAGTGGGTCCTGGGTCAGAAGTAGACCCAGGGAAGTGCCAGGGTGTGATGGTGAACCATGTTCATAGGTGCCTGCACCCAGCCCTGCATGCGGGCACAACTGCGACATATACAGTGGTCACTTCTAGGACAGAAATCCCTGCCCCAGGCTTGGTGTCTGGCTGCTGGATGCCAGAAAGCAGCTATGATGGGGTGGCAGTAGGTCTGCAGCTGGCCTGCAGCGGCTGGCTAAAAGTGATGGAGTGTGGAGTTTCTCTCTGCGCCACTTGGATCTGAATGTCAAGCACAAGCCACCCTCCTGTCTATTTCTGTTTGCCTGCATTGCTCCTCTGCCCTCACATCCACCAGGCCTGGGAATCTTTCCTTTGCAGAGTAAGGAGTTGTCACACTGGAAGAGAGCATCCCATTCCCACTCAGCACATGTTTTTAGCCTATCAGTCCAGCAAGGGAGAGTGGAGACAAGAGCTGTGCCACAGGCAGTGCTAGAGCTCAGCACCCTGAAGAGACAGGGCAGACTTTTCAACACCTTACTGATCTGGCTGAGGTGAGGCTCAGCAGAAACAAGGACAGAGCAAATGTGGGGATAAGCTGTGGCAGGCAGGAGGAGGAAGGACTGAGCTTTCTGCCCCCTGCCCAGGCTGAGCACTTGGAGGGTAAACAGCAACTCCTTGCTATTTACTCCTTGTAAACCCTGGGGCTGTTTCTACCCCTGTCAGCATCTCCTGGCTTGTTTCCTCTTTTACCAGCAGACATCTTTCTCAGCTCAATATTGGCATGTCTCTAGGCACAGCTCTACTTCATGGCAAGCCAGGTCAAGCCTTGTGGGGTCTCTGCGGGCACTCATGTACCACCCAGCAGCCTGGGCACCATTTCAGTTTCTCTGCCTCTCCTTTCCCTGATGGAAGGGAAAAGCTTCCTATGGCCAGGTTACGGGCCCTTCCACCCTATGGTGTGGCTGGTACCTGGAGTCAAGCCCCTACCCTGCTGCTTTTCCTTGAGACAATCACAGTGCTTGAGCCCACCTCCTGGGATTCCCTGGGGCAGCAGGCAAAAAAGGGCTATGGACCAGCAATCCCGTGGCAAAAAAGGGCAGGAGGTGGAGGCTATCCCTCTGCCTGGGCAGCTGCATCCCGGGAAGGGCTTGCTTCCACAAGCGGGTACTTACGCGGGGGTCCCACACAGGGTGAGGCGTGCCCGTGCCAGGAGTGCCCTCATTTCATATACTCCCCTTCGCTCACATAGTCCATAAAAGACCCCGGCAACTCAGCAAAATCTTCCAAGACAAGACTGGTGGAATCCTCACCCAGCAGGTCACTGTCAGGCCGGGATGCCCGGGCCCGAGGAGCCGGTGGTGGCAGCGGCGGTGGCTGTGGAAGGGGCTCAGAGCCATCAGCCTGGCCAGAGGCAGGCAGTGACTCCTCGCAGTCCTCCGACTCCCCCTCGGAGGAGGCTGGCCCGAGGACGTGGTACAGGCTGGGCAAGCGGATGTCGAAATGGAGGCCAAACTTGGCAAAGAGCTTCTCATTGAGGGAGTAGAGCTTCTCAGAGATGTCGTAGCCCAGGTGGGAGGAGAAGAGCCGGGCTATGTAGCGGTCCTTCCTCAGGAGGAGGTACAGCTTCTTCCTCGGCCAGGTGATGAAGCTGCAGTCGGTCTCAGCCGTCAGCGTGACCTGAGGGAGGGAGCAGAGTAAGTCGCGTTGCCTGGGGAGGGGGGGTAACTCACCTTGGGGCTGCATGCTTCTCTCCCATGAAGGCCCCCAGCCCCTTCAATGCATGCTGTCCTTGGAGCCAGATCATGCAAGCTGGTCAGATACATCCTTGCCTCCCTGTTCCCCTCCCCAAGAAGCCTGAGGCCAGGCTTTCCTATGCAATTAGTGGCATGACCTTGTTTAACCTAGCCAAGTGGCTGGCTAAATATCACTCTCTCACTTTCAAATGATGCTCCCTATTGATACCTGAGCGATACAACTGAAGTGAACAGGGCAGCACAGACTGGGTCCAGAGCACAAGTGTGATGAGGAACAGCTGAGGGACCTGGGGGGTTCAGTCTGGAGAAGAGAAGGCTCAGGGGAGACCTTATCGCTCTCTACAACTGCCTGACAGGAGGCTGGAGTGAGGAGGGGTTGGTCTCTGCTCCCAAGAAACAAGGGATGGGACAAGAGGAAATGGCCTCAAGCCACACCAGGGGAGGTTTAGGGTAGAGATTAGGACTTCCTTCCCCAAAGGGTGCTCAGGCATTGGAACAGGCTGCCCAGTGCTGGAGTCACCATCCGTGGAAGTGTTCGCACACCAGGTAGACGAGGCCTCAGTGCCATGGGTTAGTGGTGGTCTTGGCAGTTCTAGAAATTGGTTGGACTTTGTAAGCTTAAAGGCCTTTTCCAACCTGGTTGATTCTATGAGCCTATGATGTCCTCATCCTTCCACAATCAGGCTGCAGAGGTGGTGTTCTGCATGCCCAGCCAGCCCTGCAGCAGGCGGCCAGCCCATCCTGCTGCTGGATTCCACAACCCCTGTGCTGAGAAAGCCCTGGGAGTGTGAAGGGCCACTTGGAAGGCTTGCCTAGTCACCCTGCACCAGAGGGACAGCCTGTCTCACAGCTTTGTTGGGCACTCTAGGGCGGGATGGCTTTGAAGGAGGTGCAGCACAGCTCAGTGAGAGGGGTTTACTGTGTGTTTAGGTAGGAAGCTCACCTGAGGCTTTGTTGGGTTGATGTTAGAGAATATTTCATTTTGCTTAGGGTTTTGCCAATGCAGAGCCATTTTTCCCCCTACCTGTAAGACCAGCCTGCTAATAATAAAAACCATTATAGAATACATGAGTGCATATTGTAATATATAAATACCATAATTATGATAATAATAGATAAGAAAGACAGGGAGGGTCAAACTGCCTTGGGCTGAAGAAGAACATCTGAGCGTAATGAAGACACCACCACGTGAACAACTGCGGGAGCCAAAATATCCCAGGGGCTCCCTTTCACCCTGTATCAGGGGTCTCCTTAGCCAGCCACCATGGCAGAGCGCCACTGGGAAGCTGAACACGGCCTGGGTGCATGTGTGTGTCCTTGGGTTTGATATTTAATGCCACTGCCATGCAAGCAGCTGCCTTATGAAAGAAATATAGGAGATAAAACCTGAGAACTTGCCCGGGCTTGAGGTGAGCAAGAGGAAAGGGTCACACGGAAACTGAAGTGACCAGATTCTCATTTTCCTAACCAACTTCTGGCACAGCAGTCGAAAGCCTCTGCTTCTCATGAGGGATTAAGTGAGATGTAATAAGGAAACCTGCCTCCTAACCAGGATAGCAGGGCAGATTCCACTCATGAATCCCCTCGACACAACTGCTCTGGAATTGGCAGAGCCCATAATTCAGTTTTCTGGGGAAAAGTGCCAGCCCTGAAATCCAACTCCTTCAGGCTCTGGGAGCCAGCAGTCCTGTGGGAAGAAGACATAGCCAGAACAGAAAGCTCAAGGAAGCGGCTCTCCTTATAGACCACATCGAGTTTATGACATTTTTTTATGCGTTCAGGATTGAAACTGCTCAATCCAGACAGCCACGGGGTAAACTTGGCCAGGAAAAATCTCCCATGCACTCCTCCAGCTAAGTCCCAGAGTCAAATGTGCCCTTTTGTAACCAAATTATTGTGATGCTAGGAATAAGGGTTGAGATATACCACAGGGTATTAGTACTTACTCAGGTAAGACAGACTAGTGGGTTAAACAGCTACCAAAAGCACCACATCACCATGGCTAAGCATGGCCATCAAAAGTAATGTCCTGCTGGGAACATGGACTGGTCAAGTCTCAAATGCTGAATGCTGGTCTCACACAGGCTGCTACTTCTTCATAGAATCCCAGCCTGGTTTGGGTTGAAGGACCTCAAAGCTCATCCAGTTCCAACCCCCTGCCACGGGCAGGAATGCCTTGTACTAGAGCAGGTTGCTCCAAGCCCATGTGTCCAACCTGGCCTTGAACACTGCCAAGGATGGGGCAGCCACAGCTGCTCTGAGCACCCTGTGCCAATGCTTCAGCACCCTCACAGGGAAGAACTGCCTAAGATCTTACCTCAGTCTCCCCTCTGGCAGGTTAAAGCCATTCCCCCTTGTCCTCAGTAATGTTCCTCAGTAAGCAGCCATGGGTTTGGGGCAATTCCAGCACTTGGCTACAGCCTTATCCCCATCTAGGGCTCTGCCTCCCCATCCTGGTTCCAGGCAGAGCCAACCTCCCTGTCCATTTCTGTCTCACAAAGCATGGTGCTGGCAGGGCTGGTGCAGCCTGGCACCAGCTTGGTCCTGAGCTGTCTCATGAACCACTGATAAAGACACTCAGGAGGTTTGGGAACATTCAGCTCCACAGCAATCAGTTCAGAAGATGCTGCTGAGGTCTTTGCAGGTTGCATGCCATCAGACAGCATGCCATCAGACAGCCATTCCCCTGCCACAAGCACCAGGCAGCCATTGGACTCTCTGCTCAACTGTGAGGCAGATACAGCCCAGGAGCTAGCAGCAATCTGCTGCTGGATTTAAACACTGTGCAAAACATGTTGTGGGTGGCATGGTTGGTTTAGTGTGAGGCATCCCTGCCCATGGCAGGGGAGTTGGAACTGGACGATCTTAAGGTCCTTTCCAACCCTAACTATTCTGTGATTCTATGAGATACCCTCACCCCTAGCACAGTCATGCTGTTGTTGCCCTATCTACCCCATTATTTTAGCTCGACATCACTATTTCTGCTCACAAGCTGTAGCTCCTGCAGCTACTCTCCTTGAAAGGCCATCATCACTGGTGATGGCGAAGCTTTCAGGAGCAACTACCATGACCCTTTTGTACATGGGACAAATTCAGACCTAAGGAAAGCAGGTTCAGAGAGCTGCCCTGGTTTAACCACATCAGAACATGGCTGCCCTCATGAGAAAGCCTCATTGTTCTCTCATGACTCTGCCATGTTCCCAATGGATTAGGAAAACCCCTCCTCATATGCCCTGATACATTCTAGATAAACCTCCTGACAGGGATCAGCCTGTTCTGGAATGTGAGTTAAAGGCAGAGGGATGTGGGCTTAAGTAACCTCCTCTAGAAGGAAAGACAAATACTGTGGGGTGTTGACAGCAAGACAGAAATCCTTTCAATTGCTCAAATAAGAATTGGTCTGACCTCTCAGCATAGGATTCTTCTGCTCAGAAAGTACCATATTCGGGTGTGAATCATCCTTTCTGCCTCTCACCCAAAACACATAATCATCAGAAAGTTCTGTGAGGAAGAGGATATTTATAGGTTTACATCACTGCTGCATGTTGCAATGACTGCTATCTGATGCTGGAAAGATGCACCCTGCTAGCAGTGCCCAGCGCAAATGCATCAACAGAGGTACTATGGAATGCTGTTATGGAAGAGAGCCAGAAATCCAGCACCTCATCTCCCTGCTAAGCTGGAAGGAGCGCCGTGCTCCACTATCCCTGCTGTCAGCTGACAGGAGCATGCAGTGAGCTCTTCAGAGGAAGGTAGGAATAAAGGTAACACAACTGATCGCACCATCCCGTGCTGGCTAACCCACGAGGAAGGAGAGGAAAGCATTCGCAGTTAGCTTTGAAGGGCATCATGAGCCTCCTCCATCCCCTTCTCAGACATTCAATGAAGCAGCAAGGAGCAAAGCTGGGTTACCTGGAAAGTTCCTTCCTCAGAGGGTCGCAGCGACTCCCATTCTGGAGAGTCCAGGAACTGGTATGGAAAGACGTAGTGAAGGAATTGTCCATCCTGGCTCACTCGGACCCTGCAGAGAGAACACGCTCAGGCCACAAAGGAGCTATCACAAGAACCTTATCAACTCACACAACATGCAGGCACATAGCCTTGCTGTGGGAGAGCTGTACAGGCTTGGGGCAATGGCAGGGCATTCTGGAGCTCTATTCATAGCTCTGCACCACCAGATTTGGGGCCTCTTTCCTCCCTGTCACCATGTTCCCCTGCTGTACAATGCACAAAGGCAACTCAGCAAGAGCAATTCAGGAGTTACAAGGCTCAGTTCACTGCTAGCTTCCAGTCAGCTGGGAGTGCTGCCTGGAAGGGTCAGGGATCAAAAGGCACATTTCTTGATCCAGGCACATTCTGCATTTCCAAGTCCCCCTTGTCTTCCTACTGTTCAGTTTAAGAAGGAAGCATCTTAATAGTACCAATCCTCTGCTGGGTCAGCAAGGACCACACAAGGCAATAGAGTGGATACCAGGAAATGCAAATCCAATCCCATCTCCATAGAGCATCCTGTACTAGCCAAGATACACACTTCCCACTGCAAAAGGGCAGAACAGCTACCCCACCAGCACCAGCTTACTGTCCATTGCAGCACCTTTATGCCCAAAGAGCAGCATCAGATTATCCAGCACAGGGCAAGACAGCACAGACTCTTCCCACTGACATTATTTGCAGACAGGTAAACTTCAGAGCATGCTGCTCAGCACAGAGGTTTGGTAAGGGGAAGACACCTAATGGAAACACACATGCCCCATTTCCTCCCAGTGCTTTGCCATTCGGCACTGGCGAATGGTCCCAGGATGCTCTCAACACATCCTAGAAATGGGACAAACACCAAGAAAAGGAAGGACAAGCTTTCCTTACACATCCCTTCACCAGACAGGATGGACCACCACAGTAAAACTTAAGTCTTAGGGTGATGCTGGGTTTGTCTTTCGAAAGGAAAACCCTTATGAAGCACACTTCCTACAGCTCAGCACTGCTCCCGTTTACAGACCTCCTTCCTTTCCCACTCGCACTTAACATTCAGTGCCAAGTGCCTGGCAGCAGCAGGGAAGCTAGTATCATTCCTATTTGTATGCATTTGGGTTTTGCACATCATGAAGAGAAATGCTCGTAAAGGCAAGCCACAGGATCTCCAGGGAATAAATGCCAGTACTTGCTCAGCACAATTCACTCAATAATCAAATACCCAGTGTGACTATCTAGAGGTTCTCAAGGTGCTCCTCAGTAGTCCAGAGGAAGGAACATCAGGAACGCATGGGGCCTATAGGGATGCTGGGGAGCGATTGTTCATTAGGGACTGTAGTGACAGGACAAGGAGTAACGGGTTAAAACAAACAGGAGAGGTTTAGATTGGATATAAGGAAGAAATTCTCTCCTGTGAGGGTGGTGAGGCACTGGAATGGGTTGCCCAGGGAGGTTGTGAGTGCTCCATCCCTGGCCAACCCATTCCAGTGCCTCANTATAAGGAAGAAATTCTCTCCTGTGAGGGTGGTGAGGCACTGGAATGGGTTGCCCAGGGAGGTTGTGAGTGCTCCATCCCTGGCAGCGTCCAAGGCCAGGTTGGATGAAGCATTGGGTGGCACGGTTTAGTGTGAGGTGTCCCCGCCTATGGCAGGGAGGTTGGAACTGGATGATCTTAAGGTCCTTTCCAACCCTAACTATTCTATGATTCTACGACAGCACAGGGAAAGAAAGAGGCCTGGTGAGGCAGGATTCACCACAGGAAAGTGTGCTCTCTTTGGATGAAATGACCCTCAAAGTGAGACATTTCAGAGCCCTGAGAGTTGAAGTGATGGGAACAGGGGTGAGACCTCTCCCTGAACACTGCTCTCTGGGGGGCAGCTGGTGGACTCAGCACACTCGGTGCACAGCCATTCACATCACAGAGGTGTGTCTGGTACCCCCAGAGACCACAGGTCCAGACACACTGCCTTGAGAAACACTCTCTGACAGCCAGTCTGCTCCCATCAGAAATGAGACAACCTTAAAATGACAGAGAAGGAGGTACAGATTCCTCAGCGCTATCACAGTATGGCTGAGCTGGGTGCTTCACTGCACATAGCCTGATTCTGGGACCCATTGCCTGAAATACCCACACTGTCCCCCTTCCCAACAAACAGATGCATACCTAAGAGTCCTTTCAGAGGAAGGAAGCAATCACCCCAAAAGATGAAAGCACAGAGGGTGAAACCACTACAATAAGCCTCAGCACTTTGCTGTCAGACTTTGCTTAGAAACAAAGGAGAGCCTTTACCTGCCAGACAGCAGCAACGAGAGGCGGTCAATGGGTGTCTTGCCCTCTACCGCATAATTCTGGTCTCTGACGAGTGACTGGACCTGCTCTTCACAGCACTTCACAATTTCTCTGTAGACGTCCAGGGGCACCTGCAAGGGCAGGTACATGGTCTTGTAGAGGAGGTTAAACTCTTCGGGGATGGTGTCTCTGCGGAGCCGGTAAGCCAGGTGAGCCAGCTGAAGCAAGCAGGCGAGGACAAGCAGCATGTTCCAGATGAAGATATCCAGTCCACAGGCACTCAGCCAGCCCCACAGGGCATAGCAGAAGTAGCCTGGGGCCAGGAGGCCAAAAATATAGAGGGACCCAAAGATGCCACTTCCCCCCATGTAACCCAGGAGGACAATGCAGCTAGCCAGATGATAGGCTGCCCCTTCCAAAGTGTCCTTCCAGGCATCACACACCGGAGGCTGGAGAAGAGCCTGGTCCCACGAGAGGCTGCCTGCACTCATCCTTCCCCACTCCCCACCCTCCCTGGCTGTCCTGTGCTCAAACTGAATTGTCATACACAAAGGGTGCTGCAGAGGTCTGAAACCAGAGCTGCTGTTCCTCCTCCTCCTCCTCTTGAGTGCCAGCTGGTCCCACAGCAGCGAGCTTCAGAGTGACATGGTAAAATGCTGCTGAGCGTTTCGGTACCCAAAAACAATCCCAAAAGGGCTCGTTGCTTTGTGTCTCACAGACCGGCGGCTGGCCCTCTCCTTAGCCACAGCACTGAGAAAAGAAACTTGCAAGTAGGAGGCAAAAAGAACTCAATCAAAGAAAGAGTAGAGGCCATTAGCTGGAAAACTCACAAACAGGACAGAGATCTCCTTGCACTCGCTGCTCTCTCGCCTGCCCTCCGGCAAATGAAAATAGCGACCGTGAGAGAGCAGCAGAGGGAGCTGGTGTTGAGTGTGGAATGTGTATCACTTGGCAGCGGAAAGGAGAGAGACCCCAAATGGATAACCATGTTTGGAATTGAAATCCAAGGAGCACAAGCAGGGAGGAGAACAGAGAGCAAGCATGCACCCGCTACTTAACATAACTCAGGCAGCCAGATAAGCCCAGCGCAGGGCGAGGAGGGGAAAGGAGAGGGGAAAACAACCAACTTATCGCAGCGAGCTCAGGCCACACATGGGGCTCTGCACCACTCTGGGCTCCTGCAAGAGAGCGACTTTCAGCCAGCACTAAAAAGGGAAAAGGTCACCCCCTTCTCCTGCTGTGGCTTGCAGCACTTAGCAAGAGAGGCTGGTTCTCAAGAAATGCTTTCCAGGCGCAGCGGCAGAGCCTCCCCCTTGCCCAAGGGAGCTCCATCTCGTGTGGCCAAGAGGCCAAGGTAAAGCTCCATATGGGCAGAGAGTTGTGGCTGCAAGTTTGAAGCTACAGTAAATGAGCCATTGGGACCAGCTTCATGTATCACAAAGAGGAAACTATCCTGCCTGCAACTGAGAGAGTGTAACACTTGGGAGCATGCTTTGTGGGGAAACCCTTGTCGAGGGAGGATTCTCCCACCCCACAGATAACAGGCTCCTCGGGAAACTCCATCTCACATTTTATTTCTTCATAACTATTTCAGACCTCATTCAATGTCAAAAGCAAACAATTTCCACTTGGGTAACCCAGGACACAGGCACGAGGGACCTGCCAAGTCCAGTCCTCCATGGTCAGCTACAGAAAAGATGCATAAATGCAATTTCTCCCCTGCTTGTGAGTCCTACAGGCAGGATCTGCCCAGTTGCCTGGAAGCAGTTACATTTCAGGCTTTGAGGCAACCCGCATGGTCAGTCAACAGTATGAAGTCAGCCTGCATGGGTCAGTGGAGTAGGGATAGGATTTCAAGGGTGGTTGTGTTTCAGTTCGACCTTGCAGCTGCGCTGCCTAACGTACCATTCCCACTGGCACCATTCACTTAAAGACACACTAATCATCTCTTCTACTAATAGTGCTCTGGATAACACTGTCTACTGGGCAAAGCTGAAGCAACACTTTCTGGCAGCCTGAAAAAATGCATCATTAGTTTGGGCAGTACAATCTACCTCTACAATGATTAGTCTACATGCAATACAGAGTGGTACCACTCGTAGGAACAGGTTGCCATGTGTGAAGGAAGGAAGACAAATTAAGCTTTGAACATGGAGGGGAGTACAATCCATTCAGAAAGATGCTTTCTGTTAAGTGTGAAGTGAATCACAGAACCTTTTCTCCAGTGGTCCCTTATAAGAGATCAATTCTACAGACTGAAGCAGAACAAGGCTCAGCTGCCAGAGATATGGGGAAATGAAGAACCTAATTTCTCTTGACTTTCTCTGCAAAGAGGGAAGGATGATCTTACAGCTGAAGCACTACAATAAAAACCTTAGGAGCCAAGTTCTGTTTTTCATACCATTGCCATGTACTTGCTAGATGATCTCAACAACTTGTCTAGCTTTAAGCTTCTGAAAAAAGATCAATATTATGAGGGGTGCTCTTTCTGAGATAGGCAGACAGTTGATAAAATAGGGATATGGGATATCAAGACTGGAAACACTCAGGAGAAAGACATAGGACCTCCAAGACAAAGCTGAACTGCTGTGAACAGCAGTGTAGAACAATGTTAGAGGAAACATTCTGAGAAGCAATATTGCAATTTCTCCCCCCCTTCCATACTAGCAAGAAACTTCTACAACAACATCAAAGAAAGAGACCAGAAAGAAAGTTACTAATTCCACTCCTCGGGTAAATTCCTGAGCTGGAAAATACTCTGGAACACAACGTTAACAACTTGTTAGGACAAAGAAGGTGCTTCCTCTGGCATCTTTCAAGAGACAGTGGTGTTCCAGTAACCCCAGAGGCACGTGCTGGGGTTGGAGTGCTGCCAGGGATGAGAACAGCCTGCTGTGACTTGCTTACAGAAGGCGGACAGGAAGCTTTAAGCCCACAGCAGTAACAGCACCAAGCTCCCGCTGGAAACCATACAGCCTTTCTGCTGGGGCTGAATGTGACGTTGCAGAGAGAATGCTATGGCCTTTTAAAAGGTAGATCTCTGAGCACACACTAGAGATTGATTTAGGTGTTTTCAGGCCCAGTTTTAATTTTCAAAAAGGAAGATTTGTAAAGTGGTTGAACCACCAAGGCTCAAATCTTCCTTTCTTCCTAGAGCCCACCATGGCCATACGGTCTCCACAGCACTTTCAGTTTTTCCACCCAACTTTCCACCAGTTCAAAATCTCTTTATTTTCCAAAGAGAAATTCTATTTTCATGCCTTGCCTTGAGTTAGAACACGTGCTTTCCCTGCAGGGAAGCTGGGGTTTATCCAAAATGAGCATTCGAAAGCCGATACCAATTCAAGGGGGAAAGCCACACAAGTATTAGAAGGGAAGTATCAAGGCCCAAAACAATTTGCCATCAAGAGAGCAAGTGCACAGAAAACACCTGAGCAGCATTAACACTCTTCCCTGGAAGAAGACACATAGACATTACAGCAAAATGAGTCTGTGAAGAAATAAAACAGACATTTCAAGCTTTTCAGCAGTGAAATTAGCAGTCTGTAAACAGATACTCCACAGGTTTCCCCACTTACAATGAATTCAACCAGTAGCATATTATACTTAGCCCCATGAGATGATGCAATCCAGGTGCAGGCTGCACCATGCTTGTCAAACAAATCCTCTGTCCTGCAGCACTTCACTGAGAGTTTATCAGTCCCAGATCTCACAGCAGCTGGCTATTTTGCCCATCTTCAGAAAATCTACAGGTTCACTACTGATCCCATAAGCTGAAGATGACTAGTATGATCACCTGTGTTGAGGACAATAAGACCTTGACAGCTTAAAGGTCAGCTTAAAGTCAGAAAGGGCATAATCAGACATTTTTGATTTGTTATGTAGTAGTTAAAATCCTTTTTGATTTATTATGTAGTGCATCACTGGCATTAGTCTGCAAAGCTGTTACTACACACTAATAAACCCTGTAGCTTCAGAATAGTCACATATATAGTCACATTTGATTTATAGCTATTGGGAAAGGTCTAAAGCTTGCTCCAGAATACCTCATAGGGAATCACAAAGGGACATGTACTTTACATAGCTGAACTGCTACACAGTTCAGCCTCATTTCCTGCTACTGCCAGGTTTCACACCCTCACAGGTACACCAAACACCCTGTGCAGGGTAGTGTTTCACCAGCTCTATTGGTAACTAGTAACCCTAACTCCCATTCCCCACATCAAGCCTTGAATCCACTCCCCAGGAAACCTGCAGCAACAAATTGAGCCACTCAACAAGAAATGTGATCTGACCACAAGGTTTTGTTGTGTTGAGTATAGAGTTGTCCAGTACCCTTTCTGTTCATGTTGCATATAGGTATTACAGGATCACATTCATCGTCTTCCTTCCAAAAGCTTTCCATAGTATCTTACCACGCTTTTACCTTCAGGCATGCCAAGATGTTGCATTTCTTGAGTTCACAGAACTTGTAAATTCTGTAAACCCATTTTTTTCCTTTTCTTGACCCAATTTAATAGCACTGCATCTCACTTGACAACCTCTGACCCCTGCCCCAGCTCTGTACTCTGTAACCCCATTTCCATGGTTTACCCAGACTGACATGCTACCACAAAGCTGGCTCTCATCCACCTTTTAATGTTCTCTTCAGTTCAAGCTCTGGCACGCATCGATTCAAAAATAAATAGCATTATTTAAGTTTCCACCTCAAGATAAGAATAAACATCATGAGAAGCACCAGGTCCTGCTCCCTAGACAGCTATAGGCCTTCACAGAATCCCAGACTGGTTTATGTTGGAAGGGACCTTAAAGCTCATCCAGTTCCAACCCCTGCCACAGGAAGGGACACCTCCCACTAGAGCAGATGGCCTGTCCAGCCAGCTCCACATGCATCCCTTCTCATAGTGTGGAAACCAACAAGGGCATAACTCTTCCCTTAAGACAGGATAGTAGACAAGCAGCAGAAAACTAAGTCTTAAATGCCCAGCTTGTCCCTGGCAGCCATTTTAAAGTGCATTTCCTCAGATTACAGGACCTTCATGAAACATTCCTGGAAGCAGAGTCAAAACTCTCCTTACATAACTTGACCGTCTCAGCAGAGACACTCTAACCATCCACAGCCTATTCATTGATAGGCATTGCTCAAAACATGCAGAACCCAGCAGAGAAACAAGGATGACTGCACCCATCCCTCCAACAGGATCAAAGCCAAGACAAGAATCAAGAAAAAGCACAGATTTTGTACCTTCAGTCTCTGAAAAGCAAACTCAGCAGGAGAAGGAAGCAATCAGTGATGCTGTCCTAAGCAAAGTCAACTCACCAAAGGAAGACCAGCACCACTAGGGTTGCACAGCAACATAGCATGAAACCAAAGTCCCTGCACAAGTGTAACAAACTAACAACTGCATTCTTTGGGCTCCATTGCAAAAGGAATTAACGGCCACAACCACCCGCCCACTGTTATGTCACACAGGTGAGGAAAAAAACCATTTAGAAAACACAAGCCCATGCACGCCCAGCACGCCTCGAACACAGAAAAGATTGGCATAAAAAAGCTTGCTTTCAGGCAAATTTTCTGTACATACGTCTGTAATCCACTGCTCCCTTTCGCTTTATGAACCACTGGCTCCAGAATCTGAGTTTGGTAAAATTAGAAATAATGCAACTTGAATCGTAGGGTAAAGCTATTCAAAA
Organism: Agapornis roseicollis; assembly: GCA_002631895.1. Taxonomy (NCBI): domain Eukaryota; kingdom Metazoa; phylum Chordata; class Aves; order Psittaciformes; family Psittacidae; genus Agapornis; species Agapornis roseicollis. Next base: position 29,824 of record NDXB01004572.1, read on the forward strand.
GAAGTTCGAAGAATTCTAACAGGGGAAAGCAAATCCAGTTTTGAGTCTAAGGAAAGTTCATTTCATAAGGCTGTGGTCATCTTCTGGTACAAATATAGTTACATCTACCGTCACAAACCACACTACAAGCTCCAGCACGACTTTGCTGAAAGCAGTAACAGATCAGTGTTAGTAGCATGATTTCTCAATTTGAATCAGTAGAAAGCCCACTAAAGGCATATATGTTCAACCACAACACCAGAGGAACCTGTGTTCTCATGTCAATGAGTCAGCAGGCTTTTCTAACTCCCTCCACTCCTACAGCACACTGTTTTCAATGAGGACAGCACTGTCATTTCTCTACTTAAAAAGAAACAGAAGTCAGGAACACTGGTCATTTTCAGACTTTTATTATAAGGAAAAAATATATTTTCTATAGCAGTGATCAAGAGCTAACAGTGGAAAAGCCACAGATGTGATGCACAGTCTATCATTAACAACTCATTATAAATAGATTCTTTCTTTATATTTGTACTTTGAAGTAACTTGCAGAATAATTTATTTGCAGCTTTCCAGAACACAGTCACACCACAGACATCACCTAGAAGAGAGAGGAAAGACAGCTTCACAAAACATGGATTTCCACTGGATATTGAGGGACTAACCACCAACGAACCCACAAAACCCAACCCCCCAACCCTAGTATTAGAAATCCAAGGTGAAGTTTGGATCTCCTGGAAGACAACAGAGGCAGAGCCATACTCTGCTGCTGAAGAGCTATTCACAAAGGCTGTATGCTGCCAGCTGGCTTCACCACCCTCATGAGCACTCCAGTGTCAATAAAGAGTGCTTTGCCTTCCCTCTCACAAGGAAGACACTTTTGCCATCATGAACAACACTCTGGGCCTTCCAGCAGCACTGAGACACCAGGGAACTTCAGAGGCAGAGGTCCTGAAGGCTGTACTCACCACATTCACAGTCCTGCTCATCTCATATCTTGAAGCCCAGGGCTCTCAAACACTCTTTGTGAGCTTCAATTAGATGCCCACAATTTTCTTCACCCTTTTCAATGATGCTGCAAAACAAAGTGATTTCCAAGGTTCAACATCAAAAGGTTTGCTTACTATTAGTCAAAGCCGCAGAACCGACAAGCTGCTGGAGACAATCAAAAATCCCTATTCAGCCTCAGAGATCTTTTTTGCCTATCCTGTTCAGGGCAGTACTATACTTGCCGAAAACTTTATACCTCTCAGAAAGTTGCCACTGTCTGGAGCTGCATACTTAAAAATCTGATGAAATGTGTAACAGACTTCCCTATTAACAGACCTGTGTCTATTCTGGGCAAGTCTAGACAGGGATTTGTTATACAACACAAAGCTGTCACATCACTTCAAGTATGTCAATCTTGCCAGCAACCAGGTTCAAATAATTTGGTATAGAAGCCATAATATTTCTCCAGTAACAGACCAATACAGAACAGAGGGACTGGTAAATGATGTTTTAGTCCAGCTTCAGTTGGTATTTAGGGAACCTGAAGGAAAAAAACCCTGCCCAGCAACTGCTAGAAAAATTATTCAGCACATATGGTAACTTCTGATGTTACTCATCCAACCAAGTGTCTAACACATATCCAAATAATGGTAAGAGCCTAGCACCACTTATGTATCATATATACCACAAAAGTGGTTCAGACGCGCTCTTTGACGGACCAAAGTGCTTCCTGTCCCCAGAGGCCGGGATTCCAACACTCTGCAAGGCACAGGTCATGGGCCTGATCAACCCTCAGATGCCATGCTATGTCATTCTTGCCACCAAAGGAAGAAACTACCAAATAGTGAATAATTAAAATTATCCTGTTTTCTAAATCATTTGATCACAGAATGGTTTGTGTTGGAAGGGACCTTAAAGCTCATCCAGTTCCAACCCCCTGCTACAGGCTCGGACACCTTCCACTAGAGCAGGCTGCTCCAAGCCCCATCCAGCCTGGCCTTGAGCACTGCCAGGGATGGGGCAGCCACAGCTTCTCTGGGCACCCTGTGCCAGCGCCTCAGCACCCTCACAGGGAAGAGGCTCTAAGCTTAATTATGCTATGTAGGGCCAGGTCTGCTGGCTGCCCTGGACAGCACCATCTGACCCAGTACTTTTCACAGGGAACCCTGGACTCACCTTCACTCTACCATGTAACTAGACATACACCCCTCACTTCAGCAAAATACAGTGTACAGCATCATGTCACCTACCAAACAACCAATGTACTGCCTGTCAGGTTAAAACCAAAGAAATTACAAATGCAGCTATATGCCTAATTGTTAAGTTTTCACCTCTATGAGAACTGTCACCCTGAGACCTAAACCTCAAAATGTATTATTGAAGAAAACGGCATTTATAATTAATTAAACAATAAAAACGCTACTACCTGCTGGTACTTGTTGCTTTAGTCAGTTAACAGTAAGGAAGATTTGTAAGCAGCATTAAAAGCTAATCTCCAAAACCTGTTTTAAACCAGGGCTATGAAATATTAATCTCTTAATTTCTAATTTATCCCTTTAAAGCACGTTCTCCTCCTCCTTCTCCCATCCCTCTTGGCTGCTCCAGCACCCTCCGGTCCGTGTTGGAGAGAGCTCCCAGCATCACCCCGGCAGCACTGTCAAGGGCAGGAACTCCCGGCCGGCGGCAGGGAGGGGAATGCACCGGGCCAAACCGCGCACATAGGGCGGTAGCGGGCTGAGGACGGGTTAAAGTTAAGACGCCTGTTCCAAGCAGGTCGGAGGGGAGTACCCGCTCAGGGGCTGCCCCGCACGGCGGGGTCGGGGCCACCACAGCCCACACCCACCAGCACCACCCCGGCGGCTGCGGCTCGGGCCTCACCACGCGTCCCGCGCTTTCTTGGTCTCGGGGCAGGCGCAGCAGGGCTTCAGCGGCTTCTTCTCCGCCCGCGGCTCTCCCGCGCCCTTGGCGTCGCAGCTGGCGGCGGCGACCGTCGACATGGCGGGGCGGCTCCCGGCGGGCACAGCCTGCGGGGCGACAGCGCAGAAAGAGCGGCCTGGCGAGCTCAGCTGGTTCCGGGGGCCCGGCCGCGCCAGCCGCCCCTTCCCGGCCTGGCTGCGCCCCGCGGCACGCCGGGAGATGTAGTCCGGCAGCTTCCTGCTGCCTCTCTCCGCAGCTCCCGGCCCCTCAGGCGGCGGTGCTATCCGTTATCCCAGGGAGGGCAGACCAAACGTGTCAGCCAAACGGATCCCCACTTCTGTAACGATAAATGAGGTGTCCAAAGAGGCGTTTCCCCAGGAACACTTCACGGCCAGAAAGAAAAGGAAGGGGGGAGCTGGCTGCAGGGTAGAAAATGGCGTCGGCAGGAGAGAGGAGCTGTCACCAGTTGCAGTGTTAGCAGGTGCATCAACAGAGAGGATTTCAGCTCTGCCAGAGTCAAGCTTCATGATCAGAACATAGCAGCCAGCTTTCTAAAGCTCTTTTTCCCTTATTCAAGCACTGGGGAAAATGGGCTCAGTTCTTCATCACAGTTGTGCTCTGGAGACCTGTGGCAGTGAAGGACATGTGGCTAGGCAGGTATTCCATGTATCACAATCACAGAGCAGTCTGGGTTGGAAGACACCTCCAAAGATTATCTAGTCCAAGCCCCCTGCTAGGAGCAGGGACATCTTCAACTAGATCAGGTTGACCAAGAACCATGTGCAGGCTTCTGGGCAACCTGTGCTATTGTTTCACCACCCTCATTGTAAAGAACTTTTTCCTCCTATGATGAAGAAATAATGCTTGTAGCCAGCATCATTAGCAACATGAAATATTGCTGTCTCATGGCTGGGGGCTGGCTGGTCCCTGCCATGGGCAATAGGGGAAATGATACAGAACTGCTTTCCCTCTGCACTCTGTTCCAAACCAGGCATCAGCAGCCAGTCTTGCCTTCCAGGTCTCTGCCATATAGCATCCCAGACTGGTTTGTGTTGGAAGGGACCTTAAAGCTCATCCAGTTCCAACCCCCTGCTACAGGCTCGGACACCTTCCACTAGAGCAGGCTGCTCCAAGCCCCATCCAGCCTGGCCTTGAGCACTGCCAGGGATGGGGCAGCCACAGCTTCTCTGGGCACCCTGTGCCAGCACCTCAGCACCCTCACAAGGAAGATGTTTTTTCCTAATATCTAAACTAAATTTACCCTTTGTCACCTTAAAGCCATTCCCCTTGTCCTGTCACTACAGGCCTTGTCCAGATTTCCTGTTGGCCCCTTTAGGCACTGGAAGCTGCTCTAAGGTCTCCCCAGAGCCTTCTCCAGGCTGAATAAGCCCAGCTCTTTCAGTCTGCTTCCATAGGAGAAGCTAAGCTATTTTGCCAGTTTGTCAGCTCCTGATAGGTGCTATACTTGTGTTGCAACCAGCCCAGATGACAAGGTTACACACACACCTATAGACTGGCAAGCATGTTGCAGAGCAAAGGGAACTGCCACACAGGTAACATAGGAAGGGCTGCACAGCAATGGGTGTGACACTGCTGAGAACTGGGAAGGGACAAGGACTATGCCTACTGAGATGCAGCTGCTGTGCCTTTTAATGGGGTGTGCCAAGAGTCAAAGACTAATTGGCAGCTTGTGTCATAAACTGTGGGGATCCAAAATTGTAGAAACACTGACAAGAACATTCGGAGGGTCAGAAAGTATTAGATATTTAATTAATTTCTGACTTTAAGGATGAGTTTTTTAAACCTCATGGGCAGGTGATCCCATACTTGTCAGTTACAGAAGTGATGAAGAGTAAATAGCAGTAGCTCCTATAAAACAGGTTACATGCTCTCAGTCTCAGCAAAACTTAGGAACTCAAAATATCTGCTAGGGATCAGAATACTCCAGTCAGGTAAGAAGCTGAAAGGGGCCCTGCAAGGCAGCTCCATTGTTTTCAAGAGTCCTAGGCAAGACAGAGAGCATTATTTAATTATTTTCAGTATTTACCCTTCCAGTAAGCCAGGCCAGAAGGTTTTCTATTTCTCTGGATCACCAAGGTGAATGCCAACATCACTCACTTGTGCTACCTAATGAGTAAATGATAAGAGAAGATTCTTTTTCCATCCCCTCACTCTCACGTAGAATTGCAGAGACAAGAGGCAAACCCCAGCTCTTTTGCCATAAATCCAAAGCTCCACATTTTTCTTGCACAGGTAGATGAGGCTCTCCTGTTTCCACCATCGAGGAACCTCTGTGACAGCCTGACAATGAAACACAGGCTCCTGAGAAGATCACCATCCTACTTCTGAAATGGTGCCATGTAACACTCACCTAATTAGCCACCTACGTAATTATCCACAAAGCTCAGCTCAGTAGCCTGTCCCCAGCCATCCCCTTTGGCTGAGAGGGTTGTTCAGACTGACCTGTGCCCATGCAGCCTCCTGGTTCAGCATGTGAGGCCATGATGAACTGGGAGATGTACAAGGCTGCATATGCTGACCAGAATATGCTTTTCCCACATCCACGCAAATACACCTCAAGATGGAGCTTATAAAAAGCACACATCAGCTCTCCAAAACAGTGCCTTGGTACAAGGCAGTTTTTAACATATTAAGCATGTTTTTCTTTCAAATTAACTAGCTTTGTCTTTTCTTCCTAAAGCTTTATTTGCTGGCCACTATCCAACAGCTTAGAGCTAGTGACAGCAATGCAAACCCTGAGGCAAAGTCTGCAGTAAAAAAACATCCTCAAAGGGGGTTTCCCAAGTCTGCAACTGAACTGTATCTTTTATTTAACATCTTTTATTTAAAGAGAGAGCTTGAATGACATTTATTTGGCCTGTAGAAACTAGGAAAAGACCAAACAAAACACATTTTATTCTTGCGCCTAAGGACTGATTGTTAACTTGGTGCTTTTTGTTTTCCATTTGTTCCCTGCCTGTTGACAGTGGCAGAAGGATTATATTAAAGAGTATGTGTCAGGATGAACAGATTTATCTACCAATCAAAGAGGAATGGCTAAGGGCAGGCTACTGTGCTGGAAAAATTGTCAGGTCTAGTACCGGGAAAGGAGATGCAGTGAAAATCTTGGTCTGTGAAAGAGATAATGAAAAACTGACCCTTCCTCAACCTACTGTGTCAATTGGCAGTGTGGTGCCACATGTGAGAGCACAAGGACTACAGACAGTACTGGCCATTTACAGCTCTGGGATTCGAGGAGTCCCACTTACACCACCCAGTGCCATGGGTTTCACGGGGTTCTGTGCAGGCCTCTATCAGAATTCAACAACACCCAACAGTGACTCATGATGTATAAGCATCATAGCATTGCAGTCATTGTGTTTCCTTCAGTTACCCCACTAAAAGAATGGGTGTCCAAAACCAGACGTATTTGTCTGTTAGACTCAAATGGATTCAAGAAACCTCAAAACTATACTTACATTCACTGGTAGGAAGGGTAAGCCCCGACCACTGACAGTTGACAGTAGCAGTGTGGGGTTTTCCAGATTTCTTACACTTCTGATACACATGACAGAGGGTTAATGAAGCTATGGAAAATCTGTGTGGTGAAACAGAACTATTTTGATACCTTTTTCATGCAGTGCCTATTTTGGGAACCACTAGCCTGTTATCAACTTGAAAAAAAGAAACTATTTAATACTGGTCTAGAGAGATAGTTTTGTCTTTGTCTTAGTATAAACAGGAGACAGCCAGTGCCCCGGCAGCCCAGACAACCATATGTTGTGTTTAGTTGTCAAAGAAGTTGCCTGTGTTATGGGACTTCAAACCTCTGAGGAAGATGACCTGTCAGGGCCCTGTTGCCTATTGTATTAACTGCCCAAGTACAGCATAGAGTTTCTGGTTTTGAACAGCTGCAAAACACACCAAATACTGCCAGCTCAGCAGTATGACCTGAGAGAGAATCAGTGCTGAGATAGAAGAACCTTTGCTCTGGTCTAGTACAATAGAAGAGACTCTAAAGTGATTAATTACATCCCCTCTAAGCTTCAAACTCCATCTTTAGGTGAAGGCAAGTGGTTCACTAGGATAAAATCACCTCAAGAAGTGATGTGGCAGTTCCCTCCCAGGCTGAGAAGCAAATTCCCATGTTTCAGGATTACTGCATGCAGAGATGCTGTACCACAGGACTGAACCATCCCTTCCTGGTAGACAGCTCACAAAAGGCTGTATGGGAAGAGTTTCCTTCCATACTGGCAAGCAAGCCGTTAAAGAAACAAGTGTAGAATGAAGATTACTATTAAGGCATTTCTGTCTCTTTGAATGCCCTACAAACTAGTACTGCAAACAGACCGTCTCTTGCCAGAAATTTGGTCCCATCTTCACAGCATCAGAGGCTGGAGGTGGAAGGTAGTTTGCAAGATTGCAGTCATTTTCCGCTTTAGAATCAGAACTTCATCTGACACTGCAGGACTCGACCCACAGCATCTCAAAAATTCTGGGATCTCATGCTGGGATCAGGACTCTGTGGCCTAGCCTTCCACAGTAAAGACTCTCTTACAACAACAGGCAGAGCAGAAACCCTTGTCCCAGTCAAATGTTGCAGCAAAACTAATTTAAAGAATTGCACTGCTTGCTTCTGCTCAGAAACCATGATTTTTACAGTAGAGTCAAGACACTGTTTTGTGCACATCCCCAGTTTGTGCTAAGCCTATGACTACCTATCACTTTCATGTTATGCCTCTTCCTTTCACTGCCTGCTGAAAGCATATCCAAACATATTAGTAAAGATGATGGGTTTGCTATGCATGCAACACTGCAAATTCAGCATGCAAGCTCCCTGGGAACATGACAAAAGAAGGAATTTTGAACTCTGTCACAAAGTAACCTGCCTGTTCCACATGCATTAGAGGCAAAACCAGCTGAGCCTTTGGATATGTGTCAGCTTTTCCACAATGCAGATAGGCAGCAGCTGATGTTGGATGCACATTTCAAGCCTGGTCGGGCTTACTTCAGTGCTTGCTCAGCTGCTCCCTTCTGTGGGGGAACACCCATGAAAATCCAAGCATTCTGGAGTAGATCCCATTGCACAGACTGGTGGGAAGGAAGGACCAGGTGTTTGTACTCAAATGGCTGCATTTGCTACCAACACAACAAAAGAGCATGGTTGAAGAAGACAAGTGTGTATTGTCTGACAGTCTCTATGCTTAGTAAGTCAGGAATCAGAAAATCCTACCTTGCATTTGGAAAATACCACCACTGATTCCCCAAAAGACATGAATCTGTAACAGTCTGTCCCTCCACTGCACTCAGACTCTGTTTTCAGTTAAAACTCAGAAAAAAAGTAGCCCCAGGTTTAGACGTGTTCAGGCGTGAAGTAGAGACACACTAATCACGCAGGGGGAAGTTCTGCTATCTTCAGTGATCTTTTTTTAACTGCAGAGTTAACTAAGACAGCTGCCTGTATAGTTCTTTCCAAACAGGAACCCTCTTTCATTCTCACTTCTCATGACTTGAAGGAGTAAGACTTCCAAACTTTTGCATAACCCTGTATGAGTTGTCAGAACTGATCAGAATGTGACCCCAAACAACCAGACAGCCGTGTCACTGTTAATGTGCAGCACTGCATGCATGCATGGATGATCCCCAATAAGTCACCACGCAAAATCAAATGCCACCTAAGGTCTGTGTGTATGCATTAGAGGAAATGTCATTCAGAACCCAGGTCTACTTGTTTGTGTATTAAGAAAAGTGCCTCACTGTTGTTCATAAAATGCTCCATAATACAATCTTCTAACCTTGATCAGTTCTGCTGCAAACCAGGCAGTGTTTGTGTGGCTCCAACGAATGGTGTTAAGCTGTCAATCAACTGAGAAGCATCAATTTCACTTCTTTTCCACTCCACACATTCCAGTTGTCCTTTTTTTCCCCTAAGTGTTGCTGCTGTTAACCATTTTATTCTGCTTGGTGGCATGCCATTTTGATGTCTGTGTCTGTAGCAAATCTGGCTTGTTTGAATCTCTTCAAGTCTCTCTTGATTGTGTTTTATGAAATGTGAAACTCCACTGCAGAAAATAGTTTAACATTCACAACAAACTGTGGGAGCTAACTGGCAGCCTGGAAGGAATCATTAGTATTTACAAATACATGAGTCATTCCATTTTTGAGATGCTACTGATTGCAGCTGAATAATTCTATGTGCTCACATCCCAGCATCTCACTCCTTTTAAATACTGCATCAAAACATATGCTGTACAGTGCTGCAAGCTGCTTGTAACCAGGTTGCAACCTTACCTATCTCCATTTAGATATCCGTTAGGCTCCTTGCAGCTGTTACTCACAGAGTTACAAAATAACGTAGAAAATTCACCTTTAAGCTCTTTCTTTTACATCAGTGGTCAAGCCGGATCTCAACTTCAAACACCAAGTGCATTTACACTAGATTTCTTCTGCTGTTCTTCTCGTTGATCTAGGAGGGGGAGGATTTCTAAGTAAATCTAATAATCATTATTGTCACTTTATCAAGGACATATTCGGAATCCTTATTCCCACCAAAAATAAACCAAATGTTTAAGAGTCAGATATAAGACATCAGAGCATCTCCATATGCAGGTGGAGGAATTTCAAAGACAGCCTATTTACAATGACATCTTCCTAAATACATTATGTTGCTGGAGTACAATTATTTCTCAAAACACAACATAGGAATACAAGTCACATACATGGCAGAAAAGTTCAAATAAACCTTCACCTCAAGCCCATACCCTGACCGTTTTGCCCCAGTTTTCAATATGCTCTACAGTGTGCTGTGCAGTGTCTTGAATTGGTACTCACCCTGTGTAACAAACACTAAATTTTACTCAACACATTCTGTCTGGACAGGCACATCACTAACTTCAACTACTCTAGTCCCTTATTTAAAACCCAGAATGGATTCTTTCAGGTCTGATTCCCCTAGGCATCCTTCCAGAGACTTACTTAGGATCAAAGAGGAGGTGTTTCCAGATCAACATGCTAGATGCCAAGTTCCTATCGTGCTCTCACGGCTGATATGTCAAGATATCAGTGATGTGCTCTAGATACTGTACTGTGTTCTGTTCACTCTCCACCATCTGAGACTGGGAAGTGGTATAGGAAGGGCAATGTGGGTGGAGGCAATGACAGCGGGGAAAGCCAGGGGAACTCTCAAGACTGAATACAGCACTGGCTGTTTCTTACACAAGGGAAGTGATAGTGATGCATCCCTGCCAATCCTTGAAAGGGTTCTGTTCAGCCCCCATCTTCCCATGGCCTGAATGTCCTCTCACTGCTGTTTCATCCTCTTGTTTCTGGTAGGCCTCCCCTGAGTCCCTGGATGTGTGCTGGCCCTCAGCAGACCTCTGTCTAGTGGATTGCAATTAAGGATAAGTAAATACAATGGTTTTGAAAGGTTTAATAGGCAGGGTTCAGATCATGTTGCACTAATTGTTTAAGATGAATTGAAAATATAGTGTAATATAAAATGAGTCTCTATAACTTCTGTCCAGCTCTTTAATTTCCAGGAAGAGTGGCAAAAATGGCCACAGAAAATCAAGAACCCTGGTGCTCCCTTTAGTTGAGGCAAGTAAAAGCATTCACTCCCTGGAAAAGTTTTCCAAATAGCTGGAAGCCAGACTTGACCAGGCACCTTGACAAACAATAGGAGAAAGAGCAAGAAGAGAAATGCTGCTGAGGTCAGCAGCAAGGTACTCCATTTCATACTTTTTGATACACCAGATAAATACATACTACATGTCTCCCTGTCTGCTGAACTGTTAAGCTGCCTTGCACTACCACAGGCTTTAGCAGAAATTATCCATCAAGCAGCCAGTAAAAACCTAGCTACTGAACTCCTGAGCTTCTGGGTAGAGGATCTCCTTGGCTCAAGGAGACAAACTTCTCTCTGCAATCCTTAACATTCTTAATCATACTGGCCCCCCCGCCTAGTCTGGGGGAAGCAGGATGGATTGGTGAGGCTACAATAGCCATTGCTGGTGAGAAGACCTTCCCTGCACCCCTGCAGGCTGAGCAGCCACCACCAGTCCAGTGGCAGGGAGATCAGTACTTCTGTAGGGCCTCTCCTCAGCCTAGGCTGAGAAACACAGGGCAATTCACACCTTCCCATCCAGAATATCTACAGGCCCCAGGTGGTTTTTAGGATTGCCCTTTCTTTAAGGAAAGAACTGTCCTCTTTCTGCTTAGCTGTTTCTGTCAGCTCCATGCTGTCACCAGAGCTAGAAGTCAGTGGTTGCTGGAACCCCCTCCACTCTCTGAAACATCTCCCATCCCTCCTCAAGCTCCTTCTAGTTACAGCTGCCTCTTGCCTTCCTTCCTTCCCTCCCTCCCTGCTCTTGGACTCCCTTTTCCCAGTCAGCAGGCTTTTCCTCTTCTCCCCGTTCAACAGGCAGCTGCCAGCAAATACAGTTGTTAATTTATTTACTTTTAAAATTGACAAACAGATAAGGCTGGACCCAAACTCATGAAAAGCAGACACGGAATCCAGTCACAACCCAGGTACAAACACATCCCTCATCCAGATCTCCAGGAGCAAGTAGTTGGACTGCTTTGAAGATACAAGTTCATCTCAAGTTCTACACCAGAGATATGGGACAAAATCTTACCTGCTAAGTCAATGTAATATTCCTCTTCCATCAATCGTTCCTCATGTTCCTCTTATGCTCTGACCAGGATGTAGCATCTCCTCTGCTGATTCAGCCATTGATTGATCAGCAAGAAACAGAGGGAATGCAAAGTTAATTTTGAAAAGAAATGTCTTAACACACTGGAACTTGACAGCTGCAAGCTAATGTGTTGGGATTGCCATTTATTCCTCCGAGTATTGCACAGGAGGAATGTGAACACTAAGAATTCACTAGTTCCCTAAGGAATTCAATACAAGACACTTTTCCTGCAGAAGTGAGTAGGAAACAACATTCCTGACTGCAGCCCAGCAAATCATCTAAACATCATCCCTGTTCATTAAGAAGCTTATCCAAAGCTCGTCCAATCCAAGTGAAATTAAGCATATGAACAGCCTTCACAGGATGCCTAGAATGTTGGTAAACTTGGGTTTTGTCAGAAACTGGACTTCTCTGAACCATGGGCTGAAAATGTCCTTAATTCTGCCTTTTTTGTTAAAGTGCAGCTCAAAGCCATTACTGAAACCTTTCAGCAGGCTTTGAAGCAAACCTTTTTAACTGTCAGCACTGAGTATTTTCTCTGAACTCTGACTTTTTAGGCTATCCTCATCTGTAGATTGCTTCTAGGACTCAAAATGGGCCAGCAGTCATACTAAGAAATTCAGAGAGAGAACAGGACTCCTGTTAAAGACTTTAATCTGTTTTTATTGTTTCAGCTGTTGTATCCCAAAATGCTTCTTTTAGCAGAGCTCTTTGTAAAAACAGCACAAAGAAACCAAAGAGCTTGTCAAAGCTCTGTTCACCACATCAGTACTCCAAGGTCATTTTCACAAAAGATGCTGTAGGTTATAAGTGAGGTATTCCACAACAGACAAGATGTCTTACTATAGCCAAAAGCCAGCAGAGAGACAAGGCCTCACGCCACAAAACATTAGATTTCACAGTATCTGTCATTTCACCCCTTCTGGAGGCTTACCTCAGCTTCCTGCCAGAAGAGCAACCACGTCTTCATCCTCCTCTTTTCCACAGTCTCCTTCACCACCTCTTCTGATGGGCTGGGAGCATCGCCTCCTTCTTCTGGATTAAAAACCCAGCAATCACATTGACTGCAGCCTTGTGCTGCTGCTTTCCCATCCCTTCTGAATCACACCTTTGGAAGGAGCTGTTTATTGTACACGGTTAGTAAACCGTGTGGGCTTATCTTGGGTGAGTCCAAGGGCCAAATTAATTTGATCTCATTTCACATTTAGTAGAAGCGCTGACCTGGTGCCATCCAGGTTAGACGGCGATGAACCACACATGGAGAAATGGTGACATCCTGTGGCAAAAATGGGAAATGGCACACTAACCGTTGGTTACCAATTTTAACTCCATTAATTTTGGCATTTCCTGCCGTCAAAGTCTCAACAGCGTGTTTAATACTATAGCTTGGTTGGTTGTAATGTACATTTTTTTAATAACTAGGCCAAAAAACCGCCACGAAGCATCACAGGCACCCAGCATCATAACAGTGCTGTCATTTGACAGCAAAAGAGGACCATCTGCATAACTCAGTTTAAAGCCAGATGGATTACATCTTGCCAGGGGTTTCACATATCCTCATGGATTGCAGGGGGAAAATCACATTCAAGAAACCCAGTTCCCTCCCAGGCTTTGGAAGACAGAAGGAAGATGTGAGTAGAGAGAATCATCATCTGTTTAGCTCAACTTCTTTGCCTTCTCCCCTCCTATCCTGCCTTTCCACACCCCTCCCCACTTTTTCAGCTCCACATCTAGGCCTCTCATTTTCTTGTCCAGATTACTTCTGCTCCACTTTACCGGCTGCTCACCTTGTCTCTCCCTCCTTCTCTGCACACTGCTTCCACCCTTCTACTAGTTTTTCTTTGCTCAGCCAGCCAAGTTTCTCCTCTAAATCCGCACTTTCACATCCAATCCATCTTCTCTGTCCAGCTATTCTGCCCATAAGTAATGCCTAGTCCTACCCTCCTTTCCTAAATCTTCCACTTCTCTTTGATTTTACAGTTCAAACACATCAGCAAGTCATCCCAGCGTAACAAGTCCCTCAACAGAGCACCAGTAATTCATCTTGAAGCAAATTACACCATCTTATCTCAAGGTTAATGTGAGGTAAAATGCATTTGGCTCAGGCTCTTTCACGGGCAGCTGAACTAGTGCACTTCACCACAGCTTTTCAACATGCCCTGGCACAGTTACTCCTGCAGAGTTACACTCAGTCACTGCACAGCAACTCCCAAAGGTGTGGACAGTTTGCTCATACATCTGAGCACCTGGTGTCCCCTCAGAGCCAACTGACTATAAGAAAAATCAGACAGACGGCACCCCAGCTCAGCTACACAGTCTTGTTCTAGAAAAGCTATTACTAGGAAGAAATCAACCAAAACCAGCCCAAAAAATCATGCTATGGCTGCAGGTCATCAGTCAAGTTCTTCGAAAACTGTAGCAAAGAGCTTCTTTTTTGTTGGAAATGGCTCATCTGCATTTAAAAAATAAAGAAGCAACCCAGCAAGAAGATCAATTCAGACCAAACCTCACCACTTGACCACTGTGGTGTATTCCACAGCACACACCATCATATCAGGGGCCCTGGCCAGGTTTCACTCCAGCTGCAGGTCTACAGGAATATAAAGACTTCAGGCAAAGAACATTCAAGATAGCAATAATCATAACACCTTTCAACACTTGTAAGGCCATTCACTGTTCACATGTCATTCACAGAGATTTCTCAGAAATGTTCATTAAAAATAGGACAGTATTTCACAAACAGCCCCCTATCTAATCTAAGCAAGCTTCATGAACCTAAACCTTGAGCTTTTAGCTCAGCCACATATACCTGCAACCTGCCATGAATAAGTATTAGTCTTCAGGGAGTTATGCAGTGACCTGAAAACTTTTACCTTTCCTTTTGTGACAGGGTAGTTTTCTGCCGCATCAGTCTCCCAAATTAATTCCCCACATAGCCTTTCAGCTGTGACTCCAATAGATCAGAGACAGTGGGGCCAGGCAGCTCATGGTGAACAAAGGTGGCAACTAACATTGAGTCCGATTTAATACAGCTAAAGTTAATAGTGGGACCTACAGCTTTTGGTCTTCCACAACTCCAGAGAGCACTCATCTGTTACGCTATGCCCTGGCATTTTGTTGTACTCTGTTTGAGAACTCATGTAATTGTTCTGCTTCTCCACCTGGTTTCCACCGGGTTCTTTCATAGAATCACAGAATGGTTTGGGTTGGAAAGGACCTTAAGATCATCCAGTTTGAACCCCCCTGCCATGGGCAGGGACACCTCACACTAAACCATGTCAGCCAAGGCTTCATCAAATCAGATGTCAAATCAAGTTTCCCTCATCAGAAAGATGAAAGTCCAGGCCACCTGCATCCAGTCAACTCTGAAAGCCTTAAAGGAGAAAAATGTGAGAGGGTGGAGCCCACAGTGAACAATTTTTTGGCCAAAGGACAGTTTACACACCTCATTACATCAAGGCAGATGTCCAGCATGGAAAAATTGCAGCATGGAAATTATGGAGTCCTAATGAAATGAGATACAAAAAAAGGAAAACTCAATCATGAGAAATTCTGGGCAACGCTATTAAAAGCTGACGTTTACTGTCGATAATTATAATAAGGTATCACACTGTAAAGTTCTTCAGTAAAATGAGAGTCTTTACAGCCTGCTGTAAATCCATCCTTAGGGCATGGATTAATCCATTGTGGAAAGTAGCATCCTGCAGATGTCATTCAGCCACAAAGCTGTAACACCATTCCTTAGTTCAGACCCACATCCGAATACTCCATCGACCTACATTGAAAGAAGTTGTTGCTTCAAACAAGTGATGGGCCTCTAAGAAGTAAACCAATATTCAAAGCTGAATTAAATGTCTATGTGTAAACTGGTAGAGGCAAGGAATTTGGAACCACAATCTGCACATTGCTCTCCTGTGATGAGCACTAAGGAGCCAAATTTTATGTTAGGCTATGAATAATTCTCTGGTATACAGAGTTCTATACACAAAATAACTAACATGAGGGACCTGCTTCAAGAGTACAGGCAGAGGAGAGGGCCCACTTGCAGTTCTGCTTTTTATGTCTATTCCAAAAGAAGTCTTGCACCACTGCCTCCAGATCTTCTTAGGCTGACAAAAGCGTTAGCCCCTCCTGTTCTAACAGCATAACGAAGCTTCCAACTTTGTTCCTCATAGAAGATGGTGACCTCCTCCTTGCAAAACCAGGAACGTTTTCTGAAGCATGATGCCGTTTTGTAATGCTTTGTGCAGGTCTCTCAAGGCACTTTACAAATGCAAAACCACCTGCAGCCTCTCTGGGCTGGTAGGTAACAAACCTATTTTAACCACTTTATGGCAGCAGAGGTTGTAAGCAGTCACAAGCAAAGCCAGGAATAAGAATATTTAGGCCTGAATCCAATCCCCAGCTGTAACTGCTAAACCAGTTTTCATAGAATGGTTTGGGTTGGAAGGGACCCTCAAAGCTCCTCTAGTGCAAACCCTCTGCAACGAGTAGGGACACCTTCAACTAGATCAGGTTGCCCAGAACCACATACAGGCTGGCCTTGAATGTCTCTAGGGATGGGGCATCAACACCTCTCTGAGCAACCTGTGCCAGTGTTTTATCACCATCATTGTAAAGAATTTCTTCCTCACATCCAGCCTCTTTTACTTTAAAACCATCACCCCTCATCCTGTCCAACAGACCCTGCTAAAAAGTCTCTCCCCATCTTTCTTATTGGCCGCTTTTAAGAACTGAAAGGCTGCAGTAAGGTCTCCCTAGAATCTTCTCTCCTTAAGCACTCAGGACCCAAGGGAACTGGAGAGCATCACAGCATACACACCTCCACCCTGTTTCCTCCACTCCTCCCCGTCGACCATTCCTCAAACCACAGACAAGCCGCCCCACACCAGCTTCACTGTGAAGCCCAGGACACGGGCTCGTCGCAGCTCCTCCCGTGGGGAGCATGGACACTTCCTCCTTCACTGTCCACGCCGGGCACCATCGGCTCCCTCCCCGCCCCGCCGGCAGTGGCACAAGATGGAGGCGGGCAAGCCTTGGTGCCCGCAGGGGAGAGACAGCCCCTGGATCGGCGGGAAGCGGCGGGACAAAACCCGTGGGGGGGAAGCCGTCCCCGGGAAAGCCCCGGGCAGCCACCAGCGCAGAAGGGGAGCGCGGGCACCCACAGTCACACCCCGGGCCCGCCCGCCGGTCGCCATGGGAACCGCAGCCGGAGGCGCCATGAGCCGCACGGTGACCGGCGCTTTGCCGGCCCCGCTCCTTGGGGACGGTGGACAAATGGCCTCCGGTCGGATCCTCTCTTACCCCGACGGTACCGGCTTCTGCCCGGAGGGACAGCGGCTTCCCCGCGCCCCTTTCCCTGTCTGCAGCCCCCGGGGCCTGGGAATCTCCGCAGGGAGGGAGGCCGTGTCCATCCCCCGGTGCTGGGGGTGGCGGTGGGAGGGTCGTGAGGCGGCTGGTCTGCCGGTGCAGGCCCCTCGCCTCTTCGCGGGCCGTAAGATGAGGTGCGGGGTCAGAGCTGGCCCAAGGGTGGTCACTGTCCAGCCAGCAACAAGCTGGGGCGGGAAAGTAGGTTTGGAACGGGAAGGTGGAGCAGGGCAGAGCTGTACAGCGGTAAAGCCTTAGGGTTGGCAGCAATAACGAAGTACCAAGAGATGAGGAGAGGCTTGGGACTATAAAACACCTGCGAGCTGGGGGAAAGCCAACACTAGTTCTTCATGCTGGAGGGAAGCATCGTTTACAGTGCATGTCCACTGATTACCATGCTTGCTTTCTTCTGTGTAATGTCTTCACTTTCTGTTTAAGTGAGTCCAAAGAAACATTTTTCTTCAGTCATGTTCTTGTTCAACAGAACAGCAGTATTTCAGCTCTGAGGCTTATTTGAATGATGGTGAATTTCTTTGATATGCAGACATGTATTTCAGCGTTTTTCTTTCCTAGTTTGTTTTATGCTGTTTTTTTTACAGACTTTTAAGGATGGAAGTGGAGCCTGACTGTTCACAAAGATTCCTCAAATATGTAACTAGTTCTGTTTGTTCACTTACCTTTCAGACTCTCCATACACACTGGCAAGTGGGAAGGATCATAAAGATTCAAATGCCCTGGTTGGTGATAAAGTGGTAGGTGTTGGCCAAAGGTAGCTCACTTGTGCACCTTTTATTTCTGTGTATATGCATATACACATGGGTAGAAACTCTCTCAGTTCTAAGCTGCCCCCTTAAAACCAAAATACAAAGCAAAGGAAGCAGTTTTATCTAAAACAAGACTTAACACAGGGAGTTACCACGTCCCCTGGCCTAAGGTGACTCCACAGCAGCAGCCTGGAAACGCCCAGTTCCATGTCCTGAGTAATTTCCTAAATTGTGTGTCAGTGTTAGTGTGACCAGCAGGTCAAAGGTGATCCTGCCCCTCTACTCCGATCTTATGAGACCCCACTTGCAGCACTGTGTGCAGTTCTGGTGTCCTCAACATAAGAAGGACATGGAGCTGTTGGAGCAAGTCCAAAGGAGGCCATGAGGATGATCAGGGGCTGGAGCACCTCCCCTATAGAGACAGGCTGAGAGAGTTGGGGCTGTTCAGCCTGGAGAAGAGAAGCTACATGGAGACCTCAGAGCAGCTTCCAGTGTCTGAAGGTGGCTACAAGGATGCTGGAGAGGGACTCTTCATTAGGAGCTGTAGTGATAGGAAAAGGGGTGATGGGTTCAAACTGAAACAGGGGAAGTTCAGGTTAAGTGTAAGGAAGAAGTTCTTTACTGTGAGGGTGGTGAGGCACTGGAACAGGTTGCCCAAAGAAGTGGTAAATGCGCCATCCCTGGCAAGCATTCTAGGCCAGGTGGGACAGAGCCTCGAGCAACATGGTCTAGTGTGAGGCATCCCTGCCCATGGCAGGGAGCTGGAACTGGATGATCTTAAGGTCCTTTTCAACACAAACTATTTTATGATTCTGTGATTCTGTGATTTATAATAGATTATCTCTGAATGCTGTTAACAGAAGCTGTTACTAAGATCTAAAAAAGAACTGGACTGTTGTTCAAGCAGAGCTGTTAAAATATATTACTTCACATGGTGCCTCCTCACCTTGGAATATACTTAAACTACAGCTCAAGGTAGCATACCTAGTTTAAAGTGAACAAGGTAGCAATAGCTAGGTAGCCTGCAAAAATTGCACACCCATCCTAATTCATGTTACCTTCCTCACTAAGCCCTTAGTTAGCCCATCTTTTGGCTCCCTACTGCATTTGCTGCACTGCTATCAGTACGCACCCTAGCTAGTTTAAAACCAGTTAGGGCGTGTTTGTGGGAGTTGCAGTCACACCATTAGACAGCAGTGACTGATGGCTGGACAGGCTGTGTATAGGTAGAATGCCAAGAGACTTGGTACAACTGCATAATAAATTGGATTTTAAACAGAGTCCTCTTGAAGCTGTGCACTTGACTGAGCCTGCAAGGCAAGATACTCTGTGCTCTGAAACTCCATTGCTCTACAGTGAGGAGAAAATCCATGAGCAGCTTTTCAATAATAGAGTCAAGAAACATTTTTTAAGAATACTTCTGGATGTCTCTTACCCCATTATCTCAGTCTCTTTCCACATCTACATGAAAAAAAACCCAGTATGTTTGTCTGCCTCTCTGTAGAAAGATACACACCTAGAGCTGGAAACATTACCTGCCATCACAGAGATCCTTGCAACAGTATGGCTGTGTTAGCAGTGAAGGCCAGACAAAATGAGGTGGTATATTGTTACTAATGTTGTCATGTCCCAGGTGTGATGTTGTGGATGGGTATGGTGACAGACTCTGACTTGCATGAAGCATGGTTTAAAGCATATGAATCAGCAAGGGCACAATGTGCAATTTAAAACAATGCAATTTTGAATTCTTAACGTGTAGGATCACAAAATGAGTGGCCAGAATTTGGGATAATACTAGTTTGTAGGGTTTTTCCAAAGTCCTGAGGTTGAATTCCCTTTGAAGAGAAATGAAACAAAAATGCAGTTTCATGCACAGCAAGCAGCTGGTCATAGTTGGGAGTCCAAATCTTCATCATCTGACATTCTCTTACACTCTGGTGAGTTAGTGTAGTTAGTCACTACTACCTGGATGTATGCATCCAGGTTAGTACCAGATGAAATAAAAGGGGTGATTCACAGTTCAAATCTGATTTCAGGCTTTAAAGAAGCCCAAACCAATATAGCTACGTCACTTCTACTTGAGTCATGATTGCAAAGATTTATTTGCAATAATAAATCTGGAGATTTAAGGCATATCTACCCAGGGAAATAAATGCTTAGAAGGAAGGGTGTGGATTTTTAACGTGATCATTTTTGTGTGCTAACTCCTATGCAGGTTTTTTTAACACACGCTAGAATTGTTACAGTATAAAATAATGTAAGTGGAATATGTTACTTCCTTTCCAGAGCACACAAAATAAGAGGAAGCTACATGGGGAAATGTGCTAGAGGTTCACATTACTGCATATTCACAGTTACTGCACACTAACTCTTTTATGTAACAAACCATTCAATCCTCAATTTTAAGTGTAAGCTTAGCTTTGGAAAATAGCCACAAGACATATCTGTGCGTCTGCTGCTAGTCTGGTATGCTCCACATCTTGAGAAGTACCATCTAACGAGCTGACATCATTAACATATGTATGCCTCCTTCTTTCCCCATCTCAAATGTGTAGTTCTGTAAATCACAGCAAGCTGAAATTCTGATCTCTTCACTACTGTTTGAAATCACTTAATCACTGCCACTCTTCTTTGTGTCCACACAAACATTAGGTAAAGGCACCAGTGCTCAGAAGTATGTTTAGAACCTTGATCCATTTCCCAAGCTATGGTGTGTGGCTGGAAGGCAAAGATCCAGTACCTCCATTTATTGACCAGAGATGGAAAGGGAGTGCTCAGCATCGCCTGGTGACTCTTCAGCAGCTTGCTGCGTAAGTGTTCTGTGGATGATTTCAAAAAACCATACAAACAAACCCAACAAAACCCCATGCACACTGAAGTGGAGATGACTGCAATTTGCTCCTACTTACATTTCCCTTGAAATGAAGAGATTGCAGCTGTTGTGAAGTGTGGTTGCCCATCTGTTTCTTACAGGGTGGATGTTGCACATTCCTTCATCCCTGTGTTATCTGCTTTGCAGTGGTTGCTGGGAAAGAGAAGAGGGTTATTTCAATCTTAAAGATCAGATAAGTTATGAAGACTTCAATGACTCGTGTGTTACTCAGCGGGAGCCATTTCTTTTTAGTCCAGTGCAGGTTTTAACCAGCGCAGTTGCAGCTGGTTAGATTGCTTCTGCTGCTCATTCAAGGGTGTACAAGGCCTGAACCAGGACACCACATTTTTAGTGCAAGGGTGTCTTAGTTAAACTTTCTCCTGGCATTACAATTCGGGCTTCTGATTCTGCAGATGTTAAAAAACAAACTTCCATGTGTTTTGCCACACCATGTGTTCTTTGGAATCCCCTAGTAGCTGTATTCAAGATTGCAGGCATCAGCCTAGTTGTTTACAGAGGTTTTTGGTGCATTAGCAAGCTAACTGTAGACCACAGGCTTTTCAGATGATGTGTGCTCTGGGGTTGCTGGTAGCTGAGTTCCACTGCATGCCAGATAGAATCAAAGATGGTTTCAGAGTCATACAGCACCTGGGCTTGTTCAGTTTTGAAAGCATATTCTTCTAATTTTCATAATAAAATAAGAATTTTTGAGCTTTATGTTTTTACTATTATTTTCAGCATTTCACACTGTCCCCAGCAAATGAAAACCTCAGTGGCTTTTTCTATTTTGACTGTTATTCTGCAACAAGAACTGATTTGACACTTGCACTGCTTTAAAATTGATTTACATTTCAACAACATGTATTTGCAGAATGTCTTGTAATTAACAACAAAAAGAGAAAGCCACCCCCTCTGTTTCAACCTGCGTGGATTGACAGTGTTGCTGATACAGAAGACAACATATTTCCTAGCTGTCTTTTCGGTAGTTGCATTGCCTCTGCAAGGTTACCAGGAATAAATGCCCATTTATTTCAGCAAAGTCAGCAAATATAAGTCAAGGACATGCAAGAGGCAGGATCTGTGAATAAAAAAGGCTATTTCACTGGGTTCCCATTGTGCCTATAACTATACCGTAATAGGATGAACAGCTTATGCTAATAAAGTTAGATCATAAGAATAAGTGCCCACCTGTGCTGAATGAAACATAAACCCATCTGGATGGAGCAACAGCCTGATCTGTGAAGAGTCAGCTAGCGGAACTAGCCATCAGCTCCATTATCTTATTTGAATTACAAGCACAACTTCACAATAACAGGTTGATTAGTGCTAAGCAAATATCTCAGGTTACTGCACTGCATCCCAAAACATTTTCCTCTCTTTTGTTACATGATAGGACTGAAAGCACTGGGAAGAGATGACTTTAAACTTACCTTGGCAGTAAATTGTATGTCACAGGAGGTTAATGAAGCATATCTCTGTAGGCTTTGCTGTAATAGGTGGCCATACAGTGGCTCCTGAATTTCCACAGTGCATCTTGCAGGGCTTAGATGAGGTCTTTGAAGGCAAGCGATCTCAGCATGGAATCCTTTGGTTTGATCCCAGCTGTCAAACAATGTTATGTATTGTTAATTGTGTCTCTGTAAATATATCTCTCTATTTAAAATCAGGCAATAGCAACCAGTTCCAGCACCCACAATCCTGAGGTCAGGTTTCTTAAAAGCTACCCAAAAAATGGTCTTGCAAAAAACATGACCTTCAGGACTTGCCATATATATAGCTTAAGGAAATTATCTCGGTGGCATGGTATGGGCTTTTGGGTTTGGTTTTGGTTTATTTTTACAGAAGGACTTCTGTTTCTTGTCTTAACCACCTTGCAGGTTTAGAAGAGAGTAAGACTGGAGTATAAAGTGATTGTGAAATCAAATAGGAGTCCTGATGCATAGCTTTCAAAGGACTCAATTCTACCCATTCTCTCACTGACTACCTTAATGAGTCTTCTAAAGCTTTAAAATATAAGGCTCCAAGATGTTCTAGGGAAAAATTTGAACAGTTTGCCTACCTTAAATTCAAAAATGAGGTAAAAAATGAAGACAGACTGTTCTTGCAAAAGATGTGGTTGTTGCAGCATAGGTTTTTGAAACATTCACATCGTCATCCTTATTTTAGTCCTTTACTGGAGCATTCAAATTGAAATTGCTGATTCTAAAATATTTTACATTTGCTCAAAATCTCCTCAGCTACTTTTGAAAGGTGGAAAGTGATAGTCTGCGCCTTTGTTCATTCTACTCCTTTACACAGATTTTCTGTTATGGAAAGTTTTTACTCTTAAGGAAATGCACTTGCTTCCCCCACTCCCAACAAAAGTAGTTAACAAGGTCAAGCATTTACAACTGGCAAATCCTCTTCATGACAAGCACATAAGAAAGTTTTATTAAAGGCAGCAAATGACCATTTCTTGCTCACACATAATGAGAAATATATATAAAGTGTCAAAAAAGTAGAAAGATAATTAAAAAATAAGAAGAGCATAATAAAAAGATCAGAACTGCTCTGAATGTACTTAAATGATATCCTGTACTTTGGCTTTTAGAGCTCAATCTTCTCGTCAGATACCTCAGATTGTGTATGAAGATGCTGAAGTCAGTGGAAGGAATCGCTACAAGTATTTTGCACAGTAAGGAATGACCTGATTTGAAACAGAAGCTTTTGTGCAGTTTTAAAAGCACCTAAATAAATACCAAAGCCTTATTTGTTTCAGTCATTTGTGTCAGTTCTTTGATTGCTGCTATGGAAAATCTAAATAGTAACCAGATCTTAAATCATAAGATTATTTCAGATAATGTTCAAGCAGAGCTGTTAGTATGTGTTATTTCACGTGGGATCTTCTCACCTTGGTATATACTTAAACTACAGTTCAAGGTAGCATACTTAGTTAAAATTAACTAGGTAGCAACAGCTAGGCAGCCTGTAAAGAATGCAAACCCGTCCTGATTCTTCATATTAACTTCCTCACTAAGCCCTTAGCTAGTTAGCTTGTTCTTTAGCTCCCTACTGCCTTTGCTGCTCTGCTATCAGTATTCACGCTAGCTAGTTTAAAATCATCCAGCTTTTAAACTCAGATAATGAGTTACGGTATAAGCAGTTATACCAAGCATTCTGTACTTAATTATTTGTAGAAAGCCCTGGGCTGTAGATCCTCCTACACAAAGGAAGAAGATGCTCACAAAGCCCTTGAGGCTCTCCAGGCTCCTACAAAGGTGCCTTCTTAAGAAGGAACCTTTTAACTCCCAGTTTCTGCCAGGAACAGAAAGGCAGCAAAGGGAATCCATGATTAACTTTCCATCAATGTCCTCCATTGCAGAACTGTTCTGTTATTTCCAGAGTGACACTGCAGATCACCAATGGACTCAAGATCTGAACCAACAGCTAGCTATACAGCTAGTGTATAAACATTGTTAATTTAGTCGCATATTCTTTGAATCACATTCACTGTTACAGACAGCAGCTATTGGCAATAGGTCCACTTTAAATATAAAAAAAATTGCCAAGCTTAATAAACTAAAGTTCTTTATGGATCCTTTAACAACAACAGAAGGACAAGGATGATGTTATCTTCTGCAATTTGAAATTAAAGTCCCTCAAAGGCTAAGGGAAAATGATAGTGAACTGCAATATGCAAACTATAAGAGTGCCTAAGAAGGAATTACTACTATGTCATTGAGCGCATATTACTTTCAAGATAATTCAGAAAATACTGCAAAAAACCCCCAAACAATCCAATTAGATAAGTTCAACTCAGCTTACCTTAGCAGCTGACTGTAGGAATTCATTTCAGGACTTACTTCAAGAAGTTATAAGAAAAAAAACCCTCTCAAAAACTCACAGTGAAAAAAGTAATCAGTGAAACATGCACAAAATGTTGTGAACACACTCAAACCTAACTTCTTCAATTATTGCCTCGTTTTGCAATTCCACTTTCTGATATGACAGAAGAAGAACACACAGACGTGCTGGTGAAACGTTCTCCATTACTCCTTAGCTGTGAAAGATTTATTTAATATTAAGGCACAACTCATAAACATGCAACTACAGAACCTGAGATAAGGAAAAATCAGTGTAACTCCATTGAAATTTGTGGACTGTAGTTTTTGTAAACCTTAATGATCTTTTATGGTCATGGTTGTTGTCTTACATTTGCATTCTCTCTCTCTTTCAGACCTCTGATCACTTCTCATAAGCTGCTTCCACTAAATATTACTTATTCCATGGCACAGTAAGTAGTGAGTTCTGGAACATTACTGTTGTAATGGGTCACATCTCACCAGAAAAAGGTTGGGGAACTAGTTAGCTGGTGACCAATATTTTTCATAATGAACCAAGAGGAAAAACTTGTTAAAAAGGTAAGAGTTTGTTCACCATTGAGAATTCCTGATGAAACAGGTGACTGACTGTGTCAGAATTTGCTTGCTATACATGAGTAGTACTTTGTGTAAAGGTAAAAGGACATGTGCCTCAAGTGTGTTAGGATTATGTGGCCTGAAACAATGTGTCTGAGTACTAGTAGAGATACCAATGCAAGGAAGATTCTTCCCTACAGCAATATTGTTGGAAAATCTTCTGATATTTTATTAAACTCTCTCTGATAGTTGCAATACTATTCAGTGATGTAGAACATCCATGAAGGAGTCTCATGATGTTTTCGGTTGGGACATCAGAAGATTCATTTCCTAGTGGAGTCATGGACATTGCACATGCTTAGATCAAAATTGAATTTTTGTTCTGGAGTTATTGGAAAGAGGACTACATAAGCTAAACTGAAGCAGTCCTACTTCTTCTAGCATTCAACCATTAGTTACTTCTTGTGCCCATTAAAAACAATGCTTTAGAATGTATACGTGGGGAAGACTTGCATGTGATAACTTGTGAGAGCTGAAACAAGAAGATTTCTGGACTGTTTACATAAGGAGGGAGGTTACAGAGACTTAGTGTAGCCTCAGTCTGCTTTTACAAAAGACAATGGAGTTAACATCAATGGGAGCACAAACACATTTGGATATCCTACTTAGTGTTTCTGGTTTGTTTGTTGTTGTTTTAAATGAATGTGACTAATATTCTTCCGTCTTGCATCTCTTTTTAGGACAGAGCCCTACCTTCATTCACTTATAGCAGACAGCAAGATCTTTACTCCCAGGTTACGAACTTTGGGCACACAGACAGATTACAGAGATGGTGAAGCCCAGACAGATCCCTATTCCCCAGAATACATAGTTCCTAGTGGTTCAGTCCCTGAGCTTCTGACACTT
Source organism: Agapornis roseicollis (assembly GCA_002631895.1). Classification (NCBI taxonomy): domain Eukaryota; kingdom Metazoa; phylum Chordata; class Aves; order Psittaciformes; family Psittacidae; genus Agapornis; species Agapornis roseicollis. Next base: position 55,712 of record NDXB01004572.1, read on the forward strand.
GCTACACTCACTTGGGGTGAGTTGTGAAACTGAGATAAATTATAACAATCATATCACCTCTTTAGCAGGAGGATCTTTGTTTTTTCAGTGTCAGGTTTTAAGTCTGTTGCCAGCTTTGGCAGGCCTTTGTTGTCTTCCCTTGGGGCACATTATTTTATCTATTTTTTAAATAGGTATGGTATTTTCCTACTTTATAGAGCTGTTCTGGGGTACTTCAGAAAGAGTTTTGATATCACTCAATGTGAAAAGTTTATATATTTTACAGATATGAACTAGGAGCATTTTTTCCATTCACCTACCATTCTTCAGCTGTTCTGAGTTAAATATCAGTAGACATCAGTAAAAAACAGTATGAACACTGCTGCCCCAGAATATACCTGTGATCTTCATCTCCCACTGTCCCATCTCTGATAATGATGGACATTTGACCTGCCAAAGAAAGTGCTCATTCTCAGAAAGTGCCTTCTTGGAAAAGCTTTTCCTCCTTTGCTCCCTGCAGTAGAGGAATGAAGTGCTAGTGTTAATGTGAGCTAAGCTACGGCAAATGCAGGTCCTACCATTCCTCATACTGTAGAATTTTACTGGTCTTAGAAGTATTTACTTCAGGTTGTGGACAGTTCTTTTTGTGTTTAACATGCGAGCTTGTGCCCATCCAGCTCTCTAATACTTTTTGTTAGTGGTTATTTGTTGGATTCACCATTCTCCTAAGGAGCTACTGTTTCTTGTCCCTGTAAGGTCGGGGTCTACCAGCAGGACTAGCTGAGGTGGAGATGATTGAACGCGCCCGGGAAAAACGTGCTTGGGAAGCAACCCTTCCAGCCATGGACAGTGCCTCAAATATTGAGAAGAGGAGGAAAATGATGGAGGATATGGAGAGGAAGGAATGGGCCTTTAGAGAACAGGAAATAGTAAAGTAGGAATCAAAGTTTATTCTTTATTTATTGGCCAAATAGAAAAGGAACAAGAAGGTTTTAGGGGATTGGCTGAAGGCTGCAAATCTTTCATTTCTGTGCAAATGCCCTGAATTTGGGAAGTAATGTATTTGTTAGATTTAATATAAGACACCTCTACCACGGTACTTTTCACCAGTACTAAACTCACTGATTCAAATGAAAGATTAAGCAGAAGATACACAATATGAACGACATGTAAATTAGTTGGTGTGTAGTATTTGATGACAACAGCATTGCACAGAACACTGCAGAGTACAGTACCTGGCCTTTCCTTGCAGGTTGCAGGAGGTCCGACTGGAAGTCTTAAAGAAGCTGCTCCAGAAGCAAGAGGAGAATCAGAATGAGCTGATTGCCAAGCGCTTGGACGCCCACTGGCAAAATCATCAGAAGGCTAAAGAAGAGAAAATGAAGAAGATTCAGAGTGACACTGCAATGAGTAAGTTTGAAAGGTGGGAGAGAGCAGTATGGACTTAGTTTTCAGACAAGGCATTTCTATGCAGTATTTATTCAAGATGAAAAAGGTTGCATCCACAATATAGCTATGCATGGCCAGCATTTGTTCTGGTCAAACAGATCATGTTTTTATATTAACTAGAAAAAGCTCTTGTGAATTTCCAAAGATATGGCTGGTTTAGAATGATTTGTATGAAGAACCTTTTCACATTTGTATTTCTTTTCCAGTGCTTAGGAAACTGATAGCTAAGAGGAAGAATGTGATGGGGAAGCTGGAGAGACGAGATATCATCAAAGAGTATACTGACTTTGCATCACAACCATACGCTCCTTTGTCTAGAATTGGTTATTTTCCAGACAACCATTCCAAACGTTATGTGGTAAAAAACTCCTATCTTAACACCTTTGCAGGTAAGGCATTTTGGAAGACTTAGTTTCTATGACATGTTTATCTCTATGACATATTTAGTTTCCATGACGTATTTTATATGACATATTAGTTTCTATGACATATTTACTTAAAATATGAACAAACCTCAAATTCTCTCCCCACCACTCCATTGTTTAATCACTGTTTGTATTTCTTAGGACTGTGTGAACTGGAAGCATCTCTCCCAGGTTCTGTCACCCAGGTCAAGATTAAAGCTCCAAAACCTAAGCAAACTATCACTAAGACTGGATACGTTAAAAAAGCAGCAAGGCTAGAGGTGGCACTGGCACAAGTTCACCAGGTATAGAGCTGCATTCAGCAGCATGTCAGTTCCTGTTAGATTTGAACTGCTCTAAAATGCGATTGGGAAGACATGTGTAAGATTTCTCCCAATTTTCTGTGCTACATTCATACTGTTTGTAAGACAACTTCAAGGACAGAATGGATCAAACATTCAGATTGTTGTAGGTATGACCAGTATTGCTCTGCAACTCAATCAGTCAGTCCTCTCTGTATTTCTGCTCCAACACTATAGAAAACAAGCATTGCTGCTTCTGTCTTCCTACAGATCAGTTGTCTGTATCAGAACATACTATGTCAGTTGGAAATTCTCTCCTGCCATTTGCTCATTCTCATTTCTCCCTTCTTTATATAATGCACAAGTGGCAAGCCTATGGGTTACACTTTCAAAGTGCTAAAATAAACCAAATGGGGAGTCATATTCTAAAAATTCTGTCCTTTTTAAAAATGTACATTTCAAAGTACATATTATTAAAACACCTGCAGCAAAACATGATTGAAATGACCCCACTCATAAGGCTGGATGAGAACGGTGGAAGCACAGCACTGTTGTTCCCTAACAACAGCATCTGATTTCCAAACATGCTAATAGTTTTTTTGCATCTTAATTTGTCATAACTGTTCACGCAGATGAGGTGTCCGTATATGCAATTAACCACTGGGGAAGGAAGTGCCTCATTTGCATCTACAATCACAGTACTTGTAAATTACATGTACTTTTAAGTATGCTTCTTGTGATGCTTTTGAGGGCTACCTTTTTAAAAATATCAGGCATATTGCTGGCTGGCTGCTGTATCTCTGAAGAACATTGAATTTCATTTGTAAAGCTTGGCAACTTCTGCTTCATTTAGTGAAGAAGTATTTCATGATTGGAAATTATGTGTATAGCTTTCTTACTTTAGTGTAATTAATAATACTCTCAATGGTGACAGTTACTTTCTACTAGCAAATTTGAAATTGAAATCTTGTTCCAAAGAATCAATCATATTACCTCCAATTGAAGTTCCACTGGATCTTGTCAAAGATGAAACATTGCCTCTGATTATGATTCACAAAGAAAAATATCAAGATCTTGAGTACTGCAGGAGTTGTTGAAGATCTAAGGACATTCATTCACAACAGATTTAGAGCAGAAAACACAGTAGTATTGAAGGGGTTTGGGTTGGTCAATTATTGCATAAAATTCCAGCAGTGACTAGGCATAATCTGGATCATAACACAGTTCTCATAGGCAGCAAAATATTAGCCCAAGCTTTCAGAGCCAAATTCTGTTTGTTCAAAATGCAGCAATTGTATTCTGTTTGTTCAGAATACTTCTTGAGGTTTGAAAGTATGCCCTAATGCTGGCTGCTTACACAGTAATGTCTCTTCAAAGTAAAATTGGTGACCAAAGGGAGATAAAATGCAGAACAAAAGCAGACAATTGTGCGTATTTTCTCAATTAACGTAGATCACTTGTTCTACATTGATTCTACTAGCTGAGGGACTAACATAACTAATACTAATTTCCCCACCATAAAAAGGTGAAATGTATATTCTTTTAAAATCACAAAGCATCTTCTTTGCAGGAAAAGATAATAAATGCACTGTGAAAATCTACCTGCTGCTTTTAGATATATAGAAGTAGACACCAGGCCAGTTGGTCCAGACAAGAAGAAAGTAATGACACTGAAACACCGAGACTGCCTCAGCCACTGTTAGGTTTAATCAAACTTTTCTGTTCAGAGCCATATGAAATTGCTGCCCTAATTAGCACTTGAGCTCTATGGTGCTGTCACTGGTCACTTCTCCTGTCAAGAGTCTTTTGCATCTTAAGTTTGGTGGCTGTAGCATGTTCTGGCTTAATAGGGCCTTTCTGACAGGTCCATCTCATTAGGTACTGGAGCTGTTAAGAACAGGGCAGTAAAAGGTGCAGAGTACTTACCAGAATTTAGCAGAATCCTCCTGGAGAGGACAACTGTCTGACAGCTTGGCATAAGCAGTCCCAATTGTGCCAACAATCTCCATCAAACACAGCATGAAGGAGGTTTAAACCAGGCAATTACGGACCATCTTAGAAGAGCACTGTGTTTTCTTGCATTATTTCTATACCTGAGCAGCTAGACAAGTTTTCTCTACAAAAGCCTCTTTTTGGTTCTGTCCTAGCACACTGAATCTACACATCTTCTCCCATAATCTTAGAAATAAAACAAAACTCTAGAAAACTCAGAGAGGACACAGTGGTCTATCAGTGGAATTACTTTATTTCATTTTCTCTGGATAAGTTCTTGAAGGAAGTGGCAGATAGAGGAGGAATGCTAGATTTTGGCCTCAGAAGTAATTCATAAAGGAATTTTCCAAGGCTTGCTTCTCTGGCCAAACAAGTGGCAAGATGGACTAGTCCTTTTCATTGTGTTTCTCTTGGTTTGCCATATTGAGGGTTTTTCTAAGCTTAAAGCTTGTAAGAAGGGCTAAGCAGTTATTCAAGAAGTACAAAAAGGACCTGTGTCCTCTTGAGAATAAGAAGAGCTTCTTTCAGACTTGAAACTAAGCCAAAAATAAGTGGGCTTAGAAGCAGACTTCTTGAGGACCATCCTGAAAACTTTTGCAGTATTATGTACACTCAGAATTCGGAATTCTCTGACTAATTCTCTGAAACAAGAGAACATGGCAGAAACAGGAGTGACCCAGGGTTCACCGTAAAAGCAACAATCTGTATCTTAAGCCAGATCTGTAAAAGGACAAGGAAAGGTAACTGCTAGCCAGCACAGATGACAGTGCTTTAAGGAATGTGAGCCGTTACATAGACAGCCTTCTGTGAAAATCCAAGGTATCAAGGAGATAGCATACTGATGTAACTAATATAGTGTTACTATAGTAATAGGAAAGCAATGCAGCTAGGTAACGGAATACACCAAGGGACAGAGAAGAAATCCCAGTGCAGAACAGTATGTGATTTCAGGCAGACCCTCTATGCTCTGGTGTCTCAAGAGAGGTAGAGTCAGGTAGTTTTGAAGTGCTGGATCAAGATGATGTCACAGCAAAGAACCTCTCACCTCAACATTAAGTGCAACTCTCATCACATCTGTTTTCCTTTATCTGGTTGCTGGAAGGAGGTGGAGAATTTGGAGGAGGGACAAGAATGTCTCTGGAGAAAATCTCTGCCAACTTCAAAGCATAGGAAAACCTGTTCAAGCAGTTATTTCGTCAAGACCAGATCTCCACACAGTGTTAGCTGGCTCATGCTCAGACAAAGCTCTAAGAGCTATTATGTCAGTCTTGATCATCTGAGATGCAGCAGCCATGCTGCATTGCAAAGTCAGTAGTCAGTCTGTCCTTGATGATCTCACCATCTTCATTCATGGGCAAAAAGGCAGAAAGACATGACTATATACTGTGTGCTGCACATGAAAATCAAATATCCCCAGTGTCTTGTGAAAAGAAGAGGATCAGAGAGAAGATAAGGAAGGAATCTAAAGAATGATTTCTTTGAGCAGAGAGGAGTTTCTCAAGCCATTATCCTGTCAAGAGTTCTGCTTCTATCAGAAGCTAGCAAAGAAGCTAAGGTGTATGGCCAAAACCATGGGTGCCATTCATTGCACTTGCCAGGAAAAGGAGGTGAATTGAGTGGTCCTTCACTGTCCAATCCAACTAGACTATACCATGACTCTGAACCTACTACCTGAAAAAAACAGGGTAGTCTATCTCAGAAAAATTTATGTGTGATGTGTAGGCATCTCCTATACGAAGACAGGCTGAGAAAGCTGGAACTGTTCAGCCTGGAGAAGAGAAGGCTGCATGGAGACCTCATAGCAGCCTTCCAGTATCTGAAGGGGGCCTATAGGGATGCCGGGGAGGGACTCTTCATTGGGGACTGTAGTGACAGGACAAGGGGTAACGGGTTCAAACTTAAACAGCGGAGGTTTAGATATAAGGATATAAAGAAGAAATTCTTTCCTGTTAGGGTGGTGAGGCACTGGAATGGGTTGGCCAGGGAGGTTTTGAGTGCTCCATCCCTGGCAGTGTTCAGGGCCAGGCTGGACGAAGCCTTGGGTGGCATGGTTTAGTGTGAGGTGTCCCTGCTTATGGCAGGGGGTTGGAACTGGATGATCTTAAGGTCCTTTCCAACCCTAACTATTCTATGATTCTATGATTTTAAATAAGTTGCTCAGAAATTTGGCACTTTTTAAAGCAAGTATTTTGCAGAGATTCTTGAGCCCTGGCCTCCCCGTGTTGAAAAATGGAATCTTGTTAAGTTAGGCAGGACCAGTTCATGCAAACCCCCTTATTTTCTTTTTCTTTTCCTGCATTAAAGTCTTAAAATAACTTAAAGCTTCAGATTAGAGAAGGCAAAAGGTGAGCATTTTTGACCTAGTAAAGACAGCAAAGCAGGCAGTAGACTGTGCTGACATGAAAACACAAAACCACTTCTAGGAACTGCAATATTTCTCAAATCGACATTATAAGGACTCCCTCTTGTCAGAAGTGCTCATAGATTTTTCTGACTTTAAAAGCTGTTTCTTCTGGTTGTATTTCGTTGTTCTGGTTAGCAAAAAGTATTTTGGGAGGCTAAGGTTTTGTTAGGAAAATACTTATGAATGCAACCTTGTGCTAACAAACATAGGAGCCATTGTTTTCAGAAGAACCACAATTACAGCAGCTTTTTTTTCATTCAATTTCCACCCCCATCATGCAGAACACCTTATAAATCATAGCAAGCACTGTTATAATCTTCATGCCAGAGACCTCCAATGTCATCAAATACAAGAAACAGTTCCGAAAATTCTCTCAACATTTTTGAGCTATAACCGTTTCACATGGCTTACAAGCAGTTTATAGGTCTTGATTCTTGCATTATTAACATGGTCCATTTCAGAGGTTTTCAATAATGAAGTATTTTATCCCCTCCACCTAGAAATCTCTCTCACTTTGTGGAGCAATTAATGATCCTGGCTTGAAAGGTCAGATCCAGTGTGCAAGAGGGGTCCTGTACAATGACCACTGGAGTTTCAAAGCTTCATTAATGTCACTATTAAATTCTTTGCAAGTGCCATCGATTTCCTGTTACTGGAGAAAGAAATTCAGCATGGGATTGTTTTCTTAAGGTTTTCTTTGGTTTCCATCTCTAGTGAAATACTGTATTTGAACATTTGAAAGAGAGCAATAAAAGTAAAAGGGAGCATTTTTCCTTGCTGGAATTTATTTGTTCTTTCAGTAGTAAAGAGTATAGATCCAGCCCATATAGTAGTAGGATTATAATTTTGAAGGAGTTTTAAATGTACATACTCTATTCCCTTTCCTTTATGAGCAGATGTGTGATGTCCTACAGCAGGCAAGCATTGCCATGCAGTTAGAAATGATTATCTCAATCTCATGTTCTAAGCACTCTCTGATGGGAAGTTGGTGGGACTTTGGCTCTCTAAAAAGTTTGGAAATATCTTGAAAGAGTTGAGGCTGTGGTGGCATTTCCACTCCTAGCCTGTTTTGGTTGGCAAGGTTTGGCCTCTGCCACCAAATAGCTGCAAGTGAGGTAAACCCCACTGTTAGTAAGCTTATGGGGTCTCTTAGGAGAAGGAAGTTCTCAGACAAGTTAGTTTCCTGTTCACCCTTAGTCCACTCATATAGCTGCTGTGGGTGCCTCTGGGCTGCTAGGCTGTTGCAGATGAGCATTTCTAGCCCACAGTAATAAGCATTCTACCTATAGTTAGAGGCAAAGAGCGATAACCATCTTGTAGAGATATGTAAACTGTAATTAAATTGTGATATTCCTACCCATTTTTCATGTTCTGAAAGCATCTGTATCTTACAAGAAAATAATCAACGTTTTTGTCATTGCATAAGGAAAGTAACACAAACAACTGCCTTTGCTTGCATATGGGTCAGTGTTTAATTGGTTCAATAAGATTCCTATTTTAAAATGAGTAAAAAAAATCTGAAATATGCTTTTACTTAAAAATTACTTAAGAATTTACTTAAGAATTTATTATATTAGACATTAAGTTCATACCAAATTTAGATTAATTTTAGGTGACTCACCCAATGCAATTGCTGATGACTTACTTGGAAATATAGTAAAATAATTCTTGCTTTCTTCTTACATATGATTTTGAAGTTCCCATCAGTATCTTCTGACCATCCAATACCCTCAGCTACTGACCATATTCAGTTTTTCAGTCGATGTGCAGTAAGAAATAGAAGCCGCAAGCCTGCAAAGTGCAAAATACTTTTAGCTCCCTAGTCAGTGCAATTTGCAAGAGTCAGCATCTAGAGGACTGGCCTTATTGTGGTGTGCTATCTAGCCCAGTTCTCATTACATCATATGTCTATTCCAGGCACTACTGGAGGAGAAGAAGAAGGAAGTCAAGGAGCCAAAGAAGAAGCCCCTTCCTTTACTTCAAAAAGTAGCAAAGCCTGTTCCTCAGCCACCCACTCCAATCCTGGAAAAGCCATCAGTTGTAAGTGGGCTGGTTTTAGCACTTTTGTTTCCTATTGATCCCTGATTGTTTCCTATGTAGTTGTTAAAGGAATGCCAAGACAGGGAAAGAAGGAAGCTTCATCTTTTTTTGTGTACATTAATGTTAGAAATAGCCATCACTATTTCTCAAAACACTCTTAGTCTTTCTTTATTCTATAAAAATAATAGCAGCTGAAGAATTGAAAATCTTTTACAATAGCTGTAGCCAAATCCTTAATAGACTTTATTTTATAAAGACATAAATTAATAGGTGTTATTTCCTTGTTCTGGGGGAACAAAAAGGCAGGTGATGATGATATTGATAATGATGATTATTATTATTACTACTACTCAGTGTATTCCAACCTTCTGATCTGACAACACCGTCATACTCCAGCGGAGCAATTAAGTTTAGTGCCATTGAAGTCAGTGAAACTTTGGGTGCTTAGCACTGAGCATGCACTTCATTAATTTGCAGGATGCAGTCTTTGATGAGCCTGCTGCAGTTCACAAAAAAGGATTCTTCTACAGAGACTGGAATAGCAATAATGATGTGTCATGGGGGATGTTATATGCTGTAGGAAGAAAACAGCTTTTTAAGGGAGCTGCAACTTCTTTTGCTTTCTTAAAGTAACATACTTAAGAGGTGGCTGCCCCAGTGGATTGCCTTGTCTGGTTATTAACACCATTTTCATGATGTAGTAAGAATCAGACACAGTTACCATTTAAACTTGTGAATTTAAGAGAATCACACAACCATGAAAGTGAGAAAGAGAATGTCTTATTAGATCATCCATGCTGTCTTCCTTTGTGCAGTATGGTGTCCTATGCTTTATACAGTCTATTTTAAGATGACTGAAACAGGAGTACCTCCTTGGGAAGAGCTTTCCACAGCTTTACTACCTCCTAGGTATTAGATATTGTATTGCAATGGTAGATTTACACTGTTCAGATTTAGCAGTTCAGCAGATTTTTGAGTACTTCCAGGTAGCATGAAAAGAAATCAGAAAGATTTATCCTCCAGTTGTCGTCATTTTTGAGCATGTTTACAGATTAGGGGTTATTTAAGTACACATTATAAGAGGTTTTTTCCGGTACAATGGAATTCTACCTAAATGAATTCTGTCAACAGTTATTTTATTTTCAAGTGTCTTGTGTGTGAACACATAAAGAGTAGTGCTCTCCAGTGAAGCTCCATCTGTAAGATCAGGCCACTTCAGCCACTGAAGAGCAGCACTAACATTTCCTGCCTTGCAGAATCCAAGTAGAGTTTCTCCTAGTAGCTGGCTGGAAGGAGCACTGAAAGCAAGGCTCTCCTCTGTTGTTAATGTTTTCCTTCCTGCCATACACACATACAAGTACCAACTGTTAAGTATAGCAGGCTCTTCCCACAGCAGTTGAGAATCTCAAAAGGAAAGTGTGCCAGAGTGACAGGCAGGTGACATGGGCCACAAAGGGTATAAAAGAAAGTGGAGATAATGGATGCACTACTGCAGGCCTCTTCCACTCCTTTCCCTCAGTCATTTCTTATGCACTTAGTAGTCACAACAAGCTCATGGAGTGCTTTCAGTGCTTTATCACTTTCTCCCAGCTCCCTCTAGTTTTCAGCCTGCTCTGAGAGCCTTCTATATCCTTATTTCACCCTTTTTTTTAGTAATTTTTTTTCATTTTTTCCCTGCAGGGCATGATAGGCTTTCCATCTCCCCTCCTTCTCTCCTGCTGGTCTGTAGCAAGCAGATGGGCAGATGGAGAAGCTGATGATTGCCCTTGCTAAGGCATCATTTGCAGCACTGAACAACAGAACTACAGAAACATGCATCTCACAAAAATTAGAACCAAATCTTAGTTTAAATCAAACCAAGCAGTTTGGCTTACCTTTCCAGTATATTGCTATCTCCGTAGCCAAAGTTTGTCCTGAAGGGATTTCACACTGGAGCCAGGTGATGTGGTACTATTTAGATCTCTAACTGAACTGGAAATTTATCCCTTCTTTCCAGTGAAAAAGAACATACCAAATTGTATGGTAGTCCATGGGCTAGTTCTGTTTTGCTCCTCCTGGGTGGTGATGGGAAAGGCAGGAAAACTTAATCTTCAACACCTAAGAAAAAACAGATACTGAGATTCAAGCCCACAGCACTTCTCTCATCCCACGCTCTTCCCTGTTTTTCTGACACTTCTAAAATACCAAATTTCAATGCAGACCTCATATGCTCTTTATTAAAAAAACTTCCTTGCAATTTTTAGATCTCTTTTTCTCTTTCTTAGGCACCCAGTGGGCCTTTTCTTTCTGCTACTGTCAAGTCCAGACTAGAAGACCCCTCAGCAACAAAAAGCATTGTCAACTACACCTCCTCTATTTAAAATAAGCTCACTCCTTCCTTCCATCTCCTTCCTTTTTTTTTTCCTTCCTTCCTTCTCTTTCTTTTTCCTTCCTTCCTTCTGTTCCCTTTTCCACTATGCTTCATCATTTTTCCAAGTTGGTATCAGGGGAAGTTCCAGTTAGATATAAGGAAGAAGTTCTTTACTGTGAGGGTGATGAGGCACTGGCACAGGTTGCCCGAAGAAGTGGTAAATGCTCCATCCCTGGCAGTGTTCAAGGCCAGGTTGGACAGAGTCTTTCAGTGATATGGTCTAGTGTGAGGTGTCCCTGCGCGTGGCAGGAGGTTGGAACTTGATGATCTTAAGGTCCTTTCCAACCCAAACCATTCTATGATTCTGTGATTAGTTACACAATGCTAGATCAATAAAGCTCTCAAAGAGACAAATCACAATATAATGTAATTAATTTTACTTCCAAACTATCACTTTCTGAGTCTTACATTAATTGAGTTACTCTGATAAATGTCACCACTGAAATAAATATATATTAAAAAATAATTCGTATGTTCCCTTTTAATTTTATCCCTTTATTTATGGTTAACAGATCTCTTCAATAATAATTCTATACCTTAGTGTCTTGACCTGTTAAAGTAGCTGATGCTCATTTTGCAAACTCAGATTCAGTCAAGTTGCAAATAGTGCTTGTAACGCATATGGTAATTTTCTCCATCAGCATCTCCTGATCATTAGTTACTCATCTCTAAAGACTCTCTAAAATCTCAAATTGAATCTAATTATACAGCCTTTATTCCCCATCTCTTGTAAAACATGGAAGTATGTATAATTCTGAGTCACTTTCCCTAGAAATTAGAAGATTGGTGTTTTTGAAACAACTGAAAAAAAAGCTGGATATAAGTTAGACTTTCTGATAGTCAAATGGAATCTATAGAAATCTCAGTGTCCAAAGAAATAATCAATTACTGTGTGGATATTTGTTGTGTTTTGGCAGGAGGAAGAGGAAACAGAACTGGCAGTGATCTGTCTGCAGCAGTTGCTCCGAGGCAGGGCTATTCAGAACATGGTATTCTGTGTCTCTTTGTTTATGTGTCAATTCAGAGTGATGGAGGGAATGATTGAAAGCATGTTTGCAATCTTTATTCCACAGCATTAATCAAGGGTAATGAGGCTTCTACAGCATATCCTCCTGTATGTTATCTGGAGTCCCTTAATGCTGAAGGTCTTTGGTCTCCAGCCCAAATTTCTTACAGGGACTTCTAGGTTCCTACTCCTGTCTGTGTGTGTCTCCCCATTCCTGCCATTCCATACACTCAGCTCTTTAAGTAGATGCTTCATAGCAGAATTATTCAAATGGCAAATTCTAGACTAGATCAGGACCGTGAGTACATTTTGCCTTGATTATGCCAAGATCCCAGGCATAAGAAACCTCCCACATCCCAGCAGGGCAGTTTGTATTTCATACCATCTTTCCACTTTCCTGTGATGGTGAGCTGAACCTTAGATGAGGAGCAATTGAAGCATGCCACCATGATTTCCAGCAAAGGCAGGACCTGTCATTCTCCTTTCAGTGGAGCAGAAGGAGGTCTAGGTAAAAGTTAATTGAGTAGCCATGCTTCATAGGCTTTATGTTAAGCAACTCTATAACTTTCAATCAGACCAGTCCATAATGTTTGTTCTCATGCCTGCTGAGAATATAACTGATAGCCTCTCTTGCTCTAATTATTTAATGTTTGTGAAGTGTTCCCATGTGGGACCCTGACCCTGAGCTTTAGCAAACAATGCAATACTGTGAAGGTGGCTTGAGGTGGAATAAGAACTTTCCAAGTCTTCTCCAGTTCTGTGGTGATGTATAAGAAATATGATGCCATTGCAGGACTGTTGTTTTCACATCATGAAACATCCCAGCACTTTAGGAATCTCCTTCCAGCTACTACTGGATCAGAAATACATGACTCAGAAAATGATGTCAGCAGGCTTGAGTGATCCTTTGTTGCTGTAGGAAGTCCTGTTGGAAGAGAGTGGGAATGACAGTGTCAGGGAAGAGCTGGGCCACATAGCCCCAAAACAGCAGCAGTTTCAAGAACCTCCACACTAATTTATTGCTTTGAACTGTTGCTGGACTCCCTGAAAACGAAGGTCAGAGAACAGTAGAAATTGAAACAGAAGACATCTGATGCTGGACTGAGGAAAGGGAGCAATGCTCACACTGGGAAGCTTTGACACTGAGGCTGATATAACATGATATCCAGAAGGCTATTGCCCTTTGCACTTGACACGGGTGTTGCTGTTGTGCATTCCAGTGGTTTGTGTTCTGGGTGAAGCCAAACAGAATTAAAAAGAAATAAAAATAATAATGTATCAAGGGATCATCTGTACTCCACAGCAGAAGGTCTCAACTTCCATCTTCCATGCAGGAGGGTTTAGGCAAGATTTACCTGATAGCTGTAGTGTTTGCATAAATGCAGCCACAGGTTCATTACAGAGAGCTAGGTTTTGGAAGCAGCTGGCCTTGCACCTTGGAGAAAAAGGGCAAAACGTGTTGATCTGTATTCTCCATTTAACATGCTTGATTGTTTTACTTTATTTTAAAGATGTTTGAAGGGAAGGAGAAGCAGCTGGAACTGATCCGAGAGCTGCGTACCACTCATGCACTCCAGGAGGATGGACATCTGCTTTTGAAGGCAGAGGAGCAAATGACACTGGCTCTACAGAAACAGCATGAGTTACATATGCACAAGGTTTGCCTTTATTGATGGGAAGGCTGATTCACAACACTGTCTTGACCAGGCACTCTCTGCTTGCAGTACCACCGGCATTCTCACATTTAATTTCTTTATGTTTCCTATTATCCACAGCACAGAAAGCACCCTAAATAACAAATATGTTCTCCTAGAACAGGCCAAGCACTGAATGCCTGAGGGGCTAAAATTGCTTTCTCACTGCTGGTGGGACTCTGGGGAATCTCAGAAACAGACTGAGGCACCCTGACCACAGCTGCTACCGAGCTGCCCTTTGCTTTGTTTGCAGACAGAGCACTTACAAATACAGGGCTCTGAACAAACTGCATTGTCAGACAAACCTCGTTTTCCCCACATTTCAATCCATTTGACTGGTGCTGTGACCTGGCATCACAATAGACACTTGTGACTCACATCTGTCAGATGTTTCACTGAACATGTATTACCGCTCTGTCATTTCCCTGTTCCTTTTCTAGCTTGACAACCTCTCACGCTCCTCCTTGAGCATAAAACATTGCAGAAAAAGCCAAGGCAGATTCACCTTGTATATCTGGCTGGGCTTGAGACTTCTAGAACCTTAGCAATGGTGTCACATTGTTGTACTTGCCAGTGTTACGGAGAGCAGAGAAATTTTGGAGCTCCATCCTTTGTCAAGGATCAAGTGAGAGCAGGGGATGCAAATTCCCATCCTATTTCCTTGCAACACCACAACCTTCTGGAGCAAAATGATTCAAATTGCCGATACTGGTCTGAAAATGGATAATATGGCAATTTTGCCCAGACTTCACTGCACCTCAGCCATACAATATCTCCCACATTCCTGCAGGGTTTTATGTAGTTTTTACCACTCTCCTGTTTCTTTGGTGACCACCTGTGAGACAATTCTGCAGGTTCCAGATTATGATCACAGCATCCACTGGCCTGCTGGTGATGAAGCCAGACCGCTGCTTCCTGCTGGGTGGGCAGCAACAAAATTCCCCTCAGATCTCAGTAACAATTGAACTGGGTGACTGTGTCTGTAATTTCCAGATGCTCCCTCATACAGAGGGAGCCCAGGTGTGGAATGCAGGAATACAGAAACACTGAATATTTTTCACTGAGGAATACAGAGAAAAAGAAAAGCTTTAGGCATTAGGAACTTGAAATGCTCCTTTTCTTCTGGAAGCCCAGGTGAGGGAAGGTGAGAGCAGCTCACACACCATAATGACCTTCATAGAGAAGTGGAGAGAAAATAAATTACAGAGATGCTGACCTCTGATCTCAGAATTTCCTTTCGGGAGAGCCACTATCCCCCCCTGGTGGTATCTACCTCCAGTACTCCTGCTTTACGGGGTTTTTTACTATGTCTCTGAAGGTTTTGAGGCTGTCTCACACGTCTCCAACTATTTTGAACTTTAAAGCTCTCTGGAATGCACATGTAAGAACTTTCTATGTTTGTGACTATTTTAGAAAGGCAATGATGATTTGAAGTTCTGTAGTTTTTGGTGGTCACAGGTGAGTTTTTTCCAGGCTTTTGACCTTTCCAGTATAAAAAGGGGCATATTTCAGGAAATGCTTCCTGCAGAAAGAGGACAGAAACTCCAGATAAACTGATCAAGGATGAGCAATGAAAATTTCCAACCTTGTATATAACTAAAGTCTCAGAGGAGAGTATTCCTGCATTGTCTTCATCCATTTCACAACAGTTTTAGACACAGCACCTAGAGCAATAAAGACAAAGCAGCATGTTAGCTCCATGTTGTACCTGTCTGTGAGGTGGTGCAGCTACTGTATTGCTGTCCCTCATCTGTAACACCCATGGGCTAGGCACTCTCACTTCCAGTTGCATGCAACGCTGACAATCCCACTGTCTTTGAAATGGTGCATGAGCAAATGGCAGAGCAGTGTAAGCAAGGGGATTTATTTCTAATTGTTTTGGATATTTCTGCTCCATTTTGAGGGGTTTGGTTTAGATTTTGGTTTTGGGTTTTGTTTACTCTGTTGTTGGCTGTTTATTCCAACAGAAACACAGCATCCTAGTCAGTTCCACACATTTCCTCCTGCAAGGACTGTGGCTTCATAGCTCATACTGGAGATAAGGAACTTACCACAGATCTTGTCTGTTTCTGAATTGCAATCACACTTACTCAACCCGTAAAACAGGATGTGCTCGGAACAGAGAATGAATGGCATAGTAACACTGAATATCTGGAATCTAGTCTCAGTTCTGTCACAGACTTTCTCATTTTCCTTTACCTGGAATTTTGAGGCCTTGTTTGCACTTCTGCAAATGCGTTATAATAACTGTTAATTTGAATTTGCTAACAGTTAATAACTTGTACAGGTTTAGGTATTATCTCAGCAAGTTGAATCACTTTGGTTGCAACGAATGTCCAACCAAAGATGTACCATTTCACTGAGGTGACTTTGGATTGTACTAAACACTTTGTATCCTTAAGAGAGGATAGAAATGTGTGTGTACTCACAATTGCAGTTACCTAAATCTCAACCTTCCTACTGATAAAGATTGAGGGTTTCCTTTCCAAATGCTGGAAAGAAGCTTCATTTGCAACTTTTGACCCTATTTTTCTGTTCTGGTCTAGCTAAGCTTGGCACAGACATATGGAGGGCATGCAGCTGAAGTAATTTCACTGTCCCCTTTGTCTGGGCAGTGGAGCATTCCCCAGTAACAAGCAGATGGCCTCAGCAACTATTGTGATTATACTTAGAGCCACAAAAGCAGTTCATAATCCCTGGAAATATGGCAAGTGTAATGCTTTATCTCCTCCCACCCACCCAAGCACAGGGGCTGCTTGTCCCAGTGTGACAGTATCAAGGTTATTCCTGCCCTGACTAATTTTGCCATCATTTAGCCTCTTTATGCCATCAGAACCCATATAGAGGCTTGTTATATTATGCAGAATCCAGGCCAGTGCATGTAAAACAAGAATGCAAAACTCCTAGCGTTGTCCCATGGCTGGTCTGAACGTTGCAGAGCTGTTTCACATGCCTGTGGTAGTCCTGGGACTTGGGACAACATTCCAGGCATTTGTAACACAATTCTTTGCTTTTCTTTTTTGTTTCTTTAAAGCTGTCATCAGTGGAAACCCACTTGGCCAGGGAAGAAGGAAGGGTATTGGCAAACATATTTGATTTCCTGTCCAAAGAGCTGGTGAGGCTGCAAGAAGAACGCAGAATCCATGCTTTTGTCATGCTGGCTGAGAGGCAGAGGCGGATGCGGGAAGCAGAGGAGAGCGGACGGCGTCAGGTGGAACTGAAGCGGCGTCAGGATGAAGATGAGGTTTTCAGACAGGCAAGAGAGGGAGACTGGTGGAACTGTGGGCAGTTTGTAGGAACTCCCTCCTTGCGGAAGAGTCCACGTGAAAGGGAGCTGCTTCCGCTCTGACTTCTGTGCTGGCTTGTTTTAACATTGAGGGGGAAGGCTTCATGAAGACAGGGTAACTCCTTTATAAAAGAGCCGTGCCTATTACATTAAGGATGATCTAAATAATCCTACAAACAGTCCTGTAAAGCATATCATTAATGGATGTAGGTTTCTGAATTTCCACAGCATAAACCTATGGAGAACAGATACACCTCAATCATTGGGTGGCATGGTTTAGTGTGAGGTGTCCCTGCTTATGGCAGGGGGGTTGGAACTGGATGATCTTAAGGTCCTTTCCAACCCTAACTATTCTATGATCTTTAGGAACAGTGTTTTGTCAGTACTTGTTCTGTCCAGCAGAACTATTAGGTACTCTCCCAGGAAGGATGCCTTCAAGGTTCTGGAAACATTTTGCCCTCCCAAAATGGACTGCAAGTAATAAGAGGTACAAACATTATTCTGAAGTAATGATAGTGGATAACATAACCTCCAGAAACAAAAATCCTGACTTACCATATTCCATAACTATTCTATAGTCCTGTGCCTATTCCCTAGCTCCTGACTGCATGTAGCATATTTTTCCCAGTTGAAAGGAATGAGTGGGAGCCTAATTGACTAAACCAATAATTTTCAGACTTTGTGGGAGGAGGTTAATACCAAGAGAGTCTGGCATCATGTTTATTTTTCTTTTAATTTTAGCTGCTTCTCTTATCTTTTCTGCTTCTCTGAGTAGGAAGCAAGGATGGTCAAAGTGCTATAAGCTTATATACTCTTCAGACTAGCAGAATGAAAACACCTGGATTCTCTGCTCTACAACCCTTATAAAGAAGCCAATAATTTTATCTTGGTTTTATTTATGTTACCTTGACTGGCTTGATGGAACCTTTTTCTTCAGAATTTGCTTGAATGAAAACTGATTAATTCACTGAAGTCAATAGTGATGATTATTATTATTTGGCTGTTGTTACTCAGGAGACCATGAGGAGACCAGAGAACTGAGGAAGCAACTGCCATAGCATTCACGAAAGCGACCTGCTGCAGCAGAACTGGATCCATGGATAAATGTTCCTTCCACCACTGGTTCTTTCCTGCCCTTGTTTCTGTTCAGTTAGTTCTTAGAAAGAATTCTTTGCAAATAAGTTTTTACACAAGTTGGTCTTCCCAGAAAGCACCTCTGAAAACCAGTCTCAGGCTGGCCTGCCTGAAGTTAAGAGTCTGGTGGAAATCTGTTGTTCTTGCTTCATTGGAAATCTGCTTCCACCACACTCATGGCACAACAGGTAGAGGAACAACTTGTTGGTGTTCTCTTCCAGGTGGTGAAAGTGCACCAGAGCACTATTGACTCCTACTTGGAAGACATTATCCTGAGTAGCATGGAGGACACAGCTGAAGAGCAAGCGAGGGAAGAGATTCAGAGAATGGCTGTAGAAATCAATGACATAGCTTACGAAATGGAAAGTCGGTATGTTATTAAACAGCACATTGGAAGCTGTTCACAGCAGTTTAGAACCTGCCTGCCCATCTGCATCTGTGGTTACCTGTATAATCCAAGACATGGGAAAGGCAGAGCAATACTGTTCATGATCGCTTTTTCAGTGTCACTGCTGTATGGGAACCACACTGTTACTATCTGGTACACACACATTAAGTCCATCAGGGCCTTATTTCTATACAGCATGTGCCAGATTCTCTTTGCAAATCACTTGTGGGATCTGTGAATCACTCTTTTTAGGTTCCTCCATGCCAGTGTGATGCTGTGACTGAGCTTTAAGTGAATCTGGGAACTGCCTAAAGCAATACCCATTCATACTGGTCTTTTCATTTATTTACACTACTACAGAAAATCCATTTGAAAGAGATGCTAAAAGATACAGCTATACAGGAGCCTTTCATTCTGGGGTGGCTGTTCTTTAAGAAACTGCCAATTTCCATGGGGGTCAGTCATACTGATGGCTGCCTGACAAGGCATTTTGAGTACAGTAAGTTGTTGAGAACACCACAGTGTTTGGCTGGGGCATCAGCAGTGAATACTTTTTAGGACCTGCCAAGCCTCCAGTTCAGTTTCTATGCTATTTTTTTGGAACTGAGCCATAAAAATCCCAATGACACAGTGACTCTGCTATGGTACAGCAGCTGTGTATTTTGTAACTAGATGAATACAACCAGAATGTTCAAATCCTTGGGGAGAATGAAGCGTAGATAATGCATGCAGCCCCTGGGCCAATTGGGATCCCACCAAACACTGGTGTGGAAAAGAGCATGGGGACCAGCCAAATGCAGGGTCACAAAAGGGAAGAATTCAGCAAAACCAGCAATGGGCCAAAGACTGAACTGACAAAGATGCAAACTCCCAGAGGCATCTGCATGTCTAACTCAGTTTGTCATCAGTGAGGACTGGGTTCCTAAATACCTTTGAGCATAAGGAGTCTAAGGTGATCTTCTTCCCTGGAAATACTGCTTTCCAATGCAGTATTGACAGTGCAGCACAAAGGGGAATTGTCACTGTCACCTATTTGTAGGGTAAAGAGAGACCCAGCTTACAGTTGGTGCCATGACAATACGCTCCCTTGGAAATAGTGAGAATATTTGCAAGGGAGTCTCATGTTTGCAGAGGTGATCTGGAAAGAAAATCAAAATACTAACACCACTCTGCATCTGTTCTGTAGTCGAACTCACCTGCAATCAGAAGAGATTGTAGCAGAGATGGTTTATGATTTCCTCATTCCAGAAGCTGAGAAAATGTCTGTCAGAGAAAAAGGTAAGGAGTCCAGTAAGCTTGTTCTCTTTATGAACTGGTTCACCTTCCTCACTCTAGCTCACTGAAAGGAAAGACGCAGTGCCAAGAGTTGTCCCATTTCTCTGAGATTGCTCTTTTGCACTCTGCAGGTAGAAAGTTAAGCCCTTTGACCCTTTTTCACCAATTTCTCATGAGCTTTAGTCTTCAGACTCGATGTAAGGTCTAGGCTGTGCTTTTGCCAAGAAAGGTTAGACCAAATGATTCTTGAGGTCCCTTATGACTTGGTAATAATCTATGATAAGTTTGGTTTATCTTCAATAATAAACTACATGAAAAGCAGCAGGCCATTGCATCTTCAAAAACAAACTGGGAAGTGTCTTTAAGTAGCATGGCTGTGAATTATCTATTATATGGCAATTTTTAGAAGCTGTATAAAACCTTAATAGGCAGATTACTTAAATATATGCCATATGTGGAAGGAAGATTATATGCTTTTCTATGGTCTGTCCCCTCCCCACACTGGTTGAGAGCTAGAAGCAAAGGTAAGGGTTTAGGGTTGGCTGTAGTGGCATCATGTTTCAAGTAGATAATCTTGTAGTTATAAAGGATGCTTCATTTAGCCAAAATGGAACATTATCTGTCAAAATACTGAGAGGAAGGCCCTGGAAACCTGTGTATTACACTAAGTATAATGAGTAAATGGCTGTTCTTAACTGGGATGTTGCCACTGACCAGCACGCTCAGAAGACTGTGAGTTGAAAAGCCACTCACAGAAAGCACATATAAGTAAAGCAGTTGTGTAACAATAGGGTCTGAAGTGGTCCTTGCTGCACTGTACTCCTCTGACTTGAGAACAAAGGCACTTCATTGCGTTTTGTTGCTTTGTGAATGAAAACACAAACCCTGCAAACACATTTTGTGGTATCTGAGTTGTGAAAACTCTTTTTTTTCTTCCTAGTTTGTGTATTTGTCACAACAACAGTGTCTATTCAGCAGATGGCAATTCTGCATAAGCTTAAATCGGCTCCTTCCTCCTTAGCCCTCCTTCTGCAAGCCTACCAAAGCAGGTGATGTAATTTTAGTCAGTGAAGCCTGCAGCCCAGGCACTAACACACACAGGTTAGCTTGTCTCAGAAAGAAAAACAGGAAGAGAAGACCTGGAGATGGCCTGGGATTCTGGACATACAGAGGTACCACAAAGGAAGAAGATACGTAGTGGGCTTAAATGCAACAGCAGCTAATGAACAAAGCACCTTAGAAACACTCCCAAGCAGCAGAGGGGAAAGAAAATTCAAAATCAGTGCTAACTACAATGGATTTGCCTGGAAAGCAGAGCTAGACCCCACCAAAACTTAAAGTGGATGCTGGTGGAAGGGCCAAAGCAATAGGTGACAAAGTACAAGAGCTTCTTCAAATGTGGTGAGGTGAAATTTGCCACAGTATTCTTGTGACAGAAGACATTGAATGTCAGGAAGACACCTGGCTCATACTCTCTTCTGATGTTGTTGCCCGGATGGAGGGTACTCCATACACTTAAAAAATAGCTGGTCCACCAGATGCATGCTGTGATGAGCACACCCTGCCATAAACCTCGTGCACACCTTCTCTGATACCTTCAGAGAAGCAGAATCAGTAATGATTCCATGTAAATCCAAAGGAAATAGTATCAAAGCATGTCATTAGATATGAGCATACCAGTGTGTTGCATTTCTGTGGCAGCTTTTAAAGCTTTCCCCATAGTGAGCCAGATTATTAATTACAGAACCATGTTTTAGTAACCTGGGACATGCTTGAGCATATGCCTTCCTTGAAACTGGCAGGAGGTGATCTGAGGGCACAGTTGTCTGGCCTACCAGAGGAGTAAATCCATTTATTGAACAAAAATATGCAGGCTTGCTTGCCCAGTCTTTGCCTACATTTTAGCTTCCCTTTAAACATCTCTATTTTGCCATTACCTAGCCTTTTCTTATTTTTTTTGTCCTCCCTTTGTCATATTCCTGTGCATAAAACCAGGGATTATCCAATACTGGCTCACCTTCAAACCCCTCTGAGCCTCACTTCTGAAACCTCCCTCACTGGCAGTACAAGTCAACGTGCTGATATGAAAAAACTTGCATTTAAAAGGACAATCACTCACCAATTTGAGCCTGCTTTGTTTTAGATGGCATTCACTGTGGATGGAGGAAGGGACTGCAGCAATAGCAGGAGAGTATTCCCAGTATAGCTGATGCATGATTGAAGCCAAAATGCTTTGGGTAGAGAAGGCTCTCCTGGGAATTGAGAGTTGGCTGGTGAAGGTCAGCTTTTCAAATAGAGGCAAGATCCGGTTGCATTCATTGTTGACAAAATGGACCTGGGAGATTGATAAACAGAAACAGGATGGATTAGGAAGGTTGAGCAAGTGACTCAGTGACAGTATTCAGAGCTGTATGACAGCATGCAAGGCACCAGGGGTTCACATTCACAGTTAAGGTACAGCTCAGCCTTATGAAACAGGCCAAAGCAACAAGGAAGTCAGACTTTTGCTGGGAAGTGACCTAAAGAGAGCCACAGCTCTTTCCTGCAACATTCCCCACACCCTACTTAGAAGCATGCAGTATTTCAAGCTGCATGATTTTTTACCAGCATCAAGTCTACAGTGAGAAAGAGGGAACAAAGAAGAAAGAAGAGGAATGAAGAGAATTGTAGGATGAATGTTTTGGCATGGGCAATTATTTCCTGAAAGATGGGCTGGGAATATATACAAATGAGATTGGATGAAAACTGTAAAACACAATAAAGAACAATCCTGCAGTAGAAAAAGGGAGATGATAAGGTATAATGTGTTTATAGTGTCTCCAAGTCTTACTCTGAACTCAGTAAGGGTTTCTCATTGCAGGCAGAATCATTACACAGGAGAGGGCACATGACAGCTCCAGTTTTGTACAGGTCTGCTGCAACTAACACACACTGAAGGGGCACTTATTTTAAAGCCTGATAACATAACCTGGGCAGTTACGCCCTAAGCTGGAAAGGAAAACAGTTTCCCACTGTGGGGGTTAGTCTTCAAAGTGAAATGCAAAGTTGGTTGCTGCTATTAGGTGGCAGTAGAACACTTTCAGCCCAAGTTAGAGCTTGATTTCTTTTTCCTGAGAGAGGCTTCTCCATAGCTGCAGGAAGGCTAAAAGCTGTCCCTCCCTTCTCCCCCCATTACAGAACACTTCTCTGCACATTTCCAAGTAAAAACCTTACCTCTTTTTATGCACAGTGAGGCAGTGTCAAAGAAAACACATCTATGCTGCTCATCAGATCATCCACAGGGACACAGAGAGGGTAGTGGCTGATCTGGCACGGCATCAGGAGACATCTGCCAGCAAGATAAAGGGAGACCTTCCTGCGGGGACAGCCAGCACTGCCGGGAGTGAGACGGCTGCTGGCCCAAGTGCGGCTGACAGCGCTTGCTCTGCCGTGGTTGCAGAGGAACTAGCTAAACCGTGCGAAGGAAGTGCAGGGCAGACGGCAGATTACCCTCCCGATGGATCAGACAAGGATCCCACAGCCTCCTAAAGACAGAATATGAGCAAGGTGAGTTTCCCTTCTCCCTATGACTGGAACTTGGAGCATGCTGAAGGAGAGGGAGCACACTGTATTTACTTTCTACAGGGCAACCGGAATGAAAGATCCTCTCTCCCCTTTGGGCTCTCCTTCCTGCTGCCTGCTGGCAAAGTTGTCCTGGAGCCACTCTGTATACATTCTGGTGTGGCAGTCCCAGTTCAACCCCCTCCCCAACCAGGTTTGGACCTCATTAGCTGTTTTTCCTCTTCTGGTTTTTAAGAGAAGCTTAAGTGAGAAAGCACTGTTGGTGTTTGTTGTTTGTTTTCCTGGCACAGACCAATAAAGATCTGCACCTGGGCTTTTGATGGTATATCCTGCATCAGTAACATTAAATGAAACAGTATTCCAGAAATAGGGAATCTTGAGTTAAGACCATACACTACCTTTTCTCAAGCATGTCCCACCGATTCCCTGAGTGGAGTAAAGCAGAATGGCTTCCTGCATTAGCACTGCTGTTAATGAAGTGTTGAATGAATTAAAATGATCAGATACCACATCATCTTTTCACATAATTATTCCTTCATAAAGAAGAGGTGCTCTTGCCCTCATCAGAGTGGTTCCTGCCAACCAGGCAGTGTGTAGCTAACTAAGGCCAGGTGATAGCAGAATGGTGCGGTGGGGGCTGATGTATCTTGTGTAAAGAACCCATTAACCAGCGCTTACGGTTTTTCCTGAAACTTTAACCTTTGGGCTGACCTCTTCTTGCTTTTTAACATTCCAAAGGAGGACAAGTCTAGAGAGAATCTTATTTTAACTAACACAGTGTCCCTCACCCTGGTTCTCCAGCTCCAGGGGCTATGCAGAAAGGATGCTGATTTTGCCCTGTTTGCAAGCATCAGGATGTCAGAAATCAGCGGGCCACAGACAGGCGCAGAGCATCTGATCACAGAGCTGTCAGGGACTAGCTCAGCTCGCCAGCACTCACCTGTCAAAGTTCCTGAGCTCTGTGGGTTTAGCGTCTGAAAGGGACAGTTACACCAATACCAGCATCAAAGGCAGGAGCAAGCACAAGCCACACCACCACTCCCAAAGTGCTTACTCACTGATGGCTACAACGTCTGCAACAGATAGCAGTATTAGCTCTTAGTGCTAATGTGGTAAAGGGCTGATCTCTGTGTACTTCCATCATCTCACTGGAAGAGACTGCCTGCTTTGTGCTGGGTCTGTGAGGCCTCAGGTATGGTGGTCCAGCTCACTCATCCTGAACATACAGCACTGCTCCTTCAAAACAAAGCCAGCAGCTGGTCAAAAGATCAGACTTACTAGTGCAACCCTGGGGGGGGGGGAAATGTGTCAGAGAAGAGAGGAGAAAAGGAACCTGAGCACCCCTGTATTCCACTGAGTTCTGAATAAGAACTGGAGAGGGGAAACCGCACCAGGAAAGCACTGCTGGTCTCCAGGTCACTAACCAGGGGCAGCAGCAGGGGTCAGGCAGCCTCTGCAAGCACTGCAGGATGTGGCAGGATTCAGAGATGGGCAGTGAGCTCTGGTGAGGACTGTGTGAGGATGATCCCATTGGGGCTTGGGGATTTGAGGAAATCCACATAGCTCGTTGTTGAAAAGGGAAGGTAGCAAATGCAAAACACAGACAGAAGCACTGCACAGTGTGGGAGGAGCAGCTGTTCAGGGATCGGCTCTTTTGCCTCAGGCCACCCTGGACAAATTTAGCCAGGTTGAGAGAGGTGGGATAACATGAATCACAAGGTCCAGTATAATAAGAGAGACATGGAAAACTTGATGCAGCAGAGGAGTAGAATGGGAAGGCCAAGCCATCAAGGCATTTACTGTATGTCTGGGATGGCATGTTGAAATAAGCATTCTCCATGGGTGCAGTGTACAGTTTGATGCGGTTCTAGAAAGACAGGCAGCATTCCAGCAGGTGTGGGATGCAGGTTGATGTCCTCCTGGGGGACACAGCCCTCTGTACCACAGCAAGAGGTCAGGGGCTCCAGATGCTATGCACAGGCTGAGCTATAAATGTCTTGGCTCCTGTTATGACTTAAGGGACACTGCCAGGCTGAAGCCATCTTTTCCACATGACATCGCCTTGTGTGCAAATGAAAAGGCCATGGCAGGATTCCTGCAGGAAGCTCTGCTCTAGAAACTGCTTCCAATCAGCATGTGCAGGAAAATGAGCATGGTGAGAGAGAATTGGGATCCTAAATCAACAGCACAAGAATGCACCGTTCCTTCTCACAGCAGGAGCTAGAACAACCCTGGGGAGGAGCCTGTACCCGAAACAGACACAGCTGCACATTACAGTGGAAACGGGAATTCTGCTCATCCCACTTTTCTTTCCCCACCTGCCGGCCAGAGGGAGCCTGGTTGTGCTGCCCTGCGGCTTCTGCATCCCAACAGGAGTGGGAGACCAAAGCCTGCAGGGTCACTGCACTGCGGGAATGCTGCAGAATCAGTCTCTTGGCCAACAAGTGAACAAAGGAGGGAATGAAGGAAGGAATGCAGAGTGTCCCAGGTCTTCCCTGCTGATATCCCCCTGATCCCTGCTCTTGCAGTGTGGAAGGAGGAAATCCTGTAGCAACCATTGCAGTTCAGACCAACAAAAAGGACTTTCAGTAGGACAACTAGAAGCCAACACACCTTTTTCATGGAAACCTAGAATGGTTTGGGTTGGAAGGGACCTTAAAGCTCATCCGGTTCCAACCCCCTGCCACAGGCAGGGACACATGCTTGGAGTGTGAACACCACCAGTGCTCTTGATGCAGATGCAGCAATAAGCCTGAAGGATGTAACTGGTGCTCTTATGTAGCCCCGAAACTGCAAGCACACGAAACCACCTCCTAAATACCCTTTTTGGGCAGCATCTTCTCATACACCATTTTACATCACTAACGCAGCTGCTCCCACCAGTGTTACAGAGACTGGAAAGCTGCACTCCCTCCTTTCTCCTTAAATTGCAGCAGGATCAGTCCTAAGAACAACTCTCCCTTTTCTTTATTACTGAGCCAGGAAAAGTCAGCCCTGCCCTTGAAAGCCTCTTGCAATCCCCATGCTGCTTCCTCACCTACTGAAGTCTTTCTCCCCCTGCCATGTAATAGTTCTGCCTCCAGCCAAACGCAGACCAGCTTTCATTGCCGAGCAGGCCCCAGATCTGTTGTCTCCAGCACCAACAGCTGACAGCCACCAACCTGTTCCTTGCCCTGGTGCCATGAAACCAAAGTGTTGAGGGGGATGAGGTGTAACTGAGAGGGTCCAAAGACTCCCCCAGCTGGGAGTCCCTTCGTTTCCCTAGGCTGGTAACAAATGACAGCATCCAGACAACATCAATGATCAAAAGCAATGAGCAGAAATGCCCTCCAAGAACCTGGGCTTTACCAGCAATCACCATCCGCCTCCTGAGCACCCTTGCCTGGTAAAGGTTTTGGTTACACGAATGAGCTGCAGAAGGGAGGAGGAGGAGATGCTTGCTTTTATGCTGTAGGAAATACAGAATCAAACATAGGATCCCAGAAACATTTAAGTTGGGAAAAACCTTTAAGATCAAGTCCAACCATTCCCCCCCAGCACTAACCCATGTCACTGAGGGCCTTGTCTCCATCTCCATACCGCCGGGGACGGTGACTCCCACACTGCCCTGGGCAGCCTGTTCCAATGCCTGACAAACCTCCTCGGGAAGGAATTGTTGCTCCTCTCCAGCCTAACCCTCCCCTGGCACAGCTTGAGGCCGTTTCCTCTTGTCCTGTTGCTTGTTACTTGGGAGAAGAGCCCGGCCCCACCTCCTCCCAGCTTTGAAGAGTGCTTTGAGGAATAATGATGGTGCTGCCGATGGGCTGGTGTGAGGAGGATGAATACATTTTGCCTCCTCTCAAGCCCACGTGGCTTTCCCACTGTATCTGACCCCAGCTCGCTCCCTGCTGCCATGGCCTCCCTCTGCCAAGACCTGCCCTGTGCCAGTGGCTGCCTTCTGGACACCACAGACGCTCACCACCCGCAGGGCCCATGGGTCCCAGCTCCGCCGGGCACCTCTGCCCAGGGCTGAGGCTTTCGTTGCCTCCGGCCACGTTTCCTCACTGTGAGGGTGCTCTGCAGCCTGCCCAGGGCTTTGGCTCTCCTGATGGATCACCCCTGCTGCACACAGCCTGCTGCAGCCACTCACAAGCTTCCACAAAGGAAGAGGTTCCTCATTCCCCACTTACCTTGTCCTGGAGGACCCAGCCTTGTCTCTGGAGAGCGCAGGCAGAGATCAGTGACACAGAGAGCAGGGGATCCCTGAAAGAGAGAACTTGAACTCCACTGACTGCATGGGAAACGTACCTGGCTGTGTGCAGACTCTCGGGGGGCAGCGGGATGTACCAAGAAGAAAACATCCGTGCCAGGACACCAGGGGTGCACTGGGTGTGCAACAAGGTCAGGACCGCACCTGCATCAACAAAAGCCTCAGTGTTGTGTGATGCTCACACCAGGACCCAGGTTCCCTGCTATGCCCCATGCGGTGCTGCTCCCTACACCCTTTCCTTCCCCACCAGAGCCTGGGGTTGGCAGCAGCTTGGGTCTGACCCTGCAGCCTTTGGGCAGGGCTGGCTGAGCAGAGCAAGGGAACACTGGGTAACCCAGCCAAGCCCTTCCTAGGACCAAGGGAGGGAAGCGAGATTCAAGACCGGCTGGTGAGGTTGGGTACCATGTGCTGAGCTCCCCACCTCCAGGCCTTGGTGCTGCAGGCACAAACACCCGTGCTCCCATTCTCCTCTCCGCGTTCTGACGCTTGCTTCCCTCCTGCTTTGTGGCTCTTGTTCTTCCCCCACAGAAAGCGACCTGGACCTTTCTACCAGGTAACAAACACCAGTAGCCCTGACATTGACTTAATTCCAGCTCAGATGGCTGGAAGGTTGGTCGGTAAAGACAAAGCATGTCAGTGAAGCACTGCTGTGCGTTTGGATTAGCAGCTTAAGTCATACAAAGGTGTCGGTGCGTTTGAACCTGGTTTACAAGCAGATCTTGGGAGGTATCCTCACACAGGGCACAGTGACAGGGTAACTGGAAGGTTGTGTGGGAACAGGCTCTTGGTGCTAATGTGCTTCATGTTATGTTTTAAAAGGGCAATTGGAATGAAAATACAGAAGCCCCATTGCTAATGTTCCCCAGAATTACAACTGGAGGGAGCAATGGATGAAGTGGACAGCTGCCGCCTCCACACAGAGGTGTGAATGTAGTCTGGAGGCAAGGAGACAACGGCACCAGCTGCAAGATGCTCTCTAGGGCATCTTTGACAGTGTGGAGACCGTTGTAGAAATCCTCTGCCTGGTTTTAGTACCTGCTCCTTAAGGAGGGTATTAAAAGCTGTTGCAGGTATACAATTAGAAAGATGTGAAGGTGCTGAAGTTCCCCTTCCAGTCAGCTTAGCAAGAAGTTATAAGGTCACTGGGTGCCACTTAAGGGGCCCTGACCTTCAGAAGAGAGACCAGAGACTGGAGCAGAGGGTTCCTGTGCAAACACAGTGTAGAACGGGAGCCCACAGCCTGCATTCACCCTGAGAGAAGGCCAGGAGGCCTCAGTGCCCATGTGTCTGGAGGAGAAGTGCCAAGGATAACTCACCACCAGGCCGAGTTCCTGAGGGTTGTGATGAGCAGTGCCAACCTTCCAATCAACGACCTCACTTAGCGAGCTGCTGCGGTTCAGGCAGCGATGCCTTTGCCGATGCAAGCGGCCACCTTCAATCCCAGGGCCCAGACTTGTCGAGCAGAGCAGCTCCGGTCTCAGCACACGAGGTCCTGGGGCTGATGTAAGTGAAGCGATGGCATCGTTGCTTCTGGTGCTGCCAGGCCTTGGTCAGCTCCCCAGGTAACCCAGTGCGGGGCTGAACACCACCAGACCCATGCCCCCATGGCTGAGCTGGGGCTGGCGCTGCTCTGGGGGGCTGCAGCTTTGCCTGGGTGCAGGCAGCAGTGCCACCACACCAAGGTGCGGTTTGGAGCCGGCTCTCCCCATGCCCCAGCCCTGGGCATAGCCGGGATCCCCCCTTCCCACCCCGCTCCCACCTCAGCAGCGGGAGCGCAGTGCCGGGGGTGCCGCAGGGAACAAACCAGGAGGAGGCTCTCTGCAATAGAAATCTGGTTTTATTGAAGCAGCAGTCACACGACCTCGCAGCGAGCCTTTAGGATAGCGACAGAGCGGCCCCGGCCGGGTCACAGAGCCCAGAACAAGGAGGTTTATCTTTTGCGCTAATAGACACGTCATGTTGAACACACACAGCATCCAGTACCGGAAACCCAACCCACAGAGAGCTACTGCTGATTTGCTGGAGGAACGGTCCACTGGACGTGGTCTCGACAAACTTTACAGATCACCACCAAAGAACATTACTAATGGGATCCAATGATCAAAAGAAAACCAAACCCCAACCAACCATGAGTGCAGGATTCAAAGCCAGCCGTGTGCGCAGGGTCTTCAGTTCGTATCGAGAGGTGGAGGTGAAGGAAGATGGGTTGGGTTGTAATTTGAAGTTATTTGTGTCCCAGGGTTCTCCTCTCCATCAAATCAAGCGGTATCAGAGACAAGCTGGCACCTCTTGGAAACCAGCACGGAATAACACAGCTCGGTTAAGACAACACGCTCGTTTCCTGTGGCTTTTCCTTTCCATTATCATGACACAGATTCACGTCCACCTCGTTCTTGCGGAGTGGGAAGAGGCGTTGAGGGGAGCAGAAGGGAGAGGAGGGGGGAGGAGGAGGAAAGAAAGGGGCAATTGTTTGAAATAAAGACCACACACTTGGTATTGTTTAAATTTCATTTCCAGGCTAACCTACGTTTTATTTAATGCAAATTACAGTACCAGGTAACTAGTTCCGAACCGAGTCACACAGAACAAAACGTATTTACAAGGGGGAGTAAGGGGCAGGGGAAATAATAAAACATTGAGCATTACTGTCCACAAAAAAAAAAAGAAAAAGAAAAAGAAGAAAAAAAAAGTTTATATTTAAAATGAAAAAAAACCAGAAAAAAAAAGAAATAAAATAAAATAAATCAGTCACAGAGGCATTCAAGTAGTAATAATGTTATACAGGTTTTGCTTCTCCTTTAAATCAAGACAGATTTGCACAAGTGTATGCAATAGTTTGTATACAACCCACAGTCCTTAATATATATATATATTTGTTTANAAATAAAATAAATCAGTCACAGAGGCATTCAAGTAGTAATAATGTTATACAGGTTTTGCTTCTCCTTTAAATCAAGACAGATTTGCACAAGTGTATGCAATAGTTTGTATACAACCCACAGTCCTTAATATATATATATATTTGTTTAGGTTTCCGTTTTGAAGATGGAAGTGGTCACGCTAATCGGTGTGTACAGGCCCGAGTGATCCATCAGCAACACATTAATGAACGCAAATTTTACAGGCAAGCAAATTATATATATATAAATATATTTTATATATATATATATTAAAAATAAATGGAGAAAGACCAACACAAGGAAGCTACTTTTCTCGAGCTAACCCCTTAGGTACTGTTTTCCTTTCCTGTCCGTTTTGCTGTTATTGCAGTGGTGCAAAACGAAGCCAACTACGACCAGAACCGGCCGAGAGCCCCATGGAAGGGAGCTGCCACCCCGGGGTACCCGCTGGCTGTGCCCCAGAGGCAGAGCCCGCACCGAACACCCTCACTGTGCTTTTGCTTTTCCTCTGCGGTGGCTGAGGTTCCCGGTACAGGAGCACGTGTCTGACAGGCTGCTTGGATTCGACTGTTCCAAGTACTGACAACCG
>NDXB01004573.1:8147-37108 GCA_002631895.1 Agapornis roseicollis
ACCAGGGCACATCTCCAACCAGGGCCACATCTCCAACCAGGGCCACATCTCCAACCAGGGCCACATCTCCAACCAGGGCCACATCTCCCACCAGGGCCACATCTCCAACCAGGGCACATCTCCAACCAGGGCCACATCTCCAACCAGGGCCACATCTCCAACCAGGGCCACATCTCCAACCAGGGCCACATCTCCCACACCAGGGCACATCTCCAACCAGGGCCACATCTCCAACCAGGGCCACATCTCCAACCAGGGCCACATCTCCAACCAGGGCCACATCTCCCACCAGGGCACATCTCCAACCAGGGCCACATCTCCAACCAGGGCCACATCTCCAACCAGGGCCACATCTCCAACTAGGGCCACATCTCCCACCAGGGCCACATCTCCCACCAGGGCCACATCTCCACCATCTCCAGCAATCGTGGACCAGCCTTTGAGCCCAGGGAGGTCCCATCCAGGTACCTCCAGAGGCACGTTTGAAGCCAACTGCCCCCAGAATGCAGAGACTAAGGGCAGTGGGGGGCTCATGGGTCTGGTCCTCACTCTATGGGGCTGGAGGTACCCCCCAGGCACTTGCTGTGAGGGTCTCCATCAGCACCATGGGCAGGATGGGGGCACAAGGAGCCCAGGGCAAGCAGAGCAATGCCTGGCAGCCCCAAGGAGCCGGTTTCTCCCTCTCCCTCCACCCTCTTCCCTCTGATCCTGGCCTCCACAGAGCCTCTCCCTGCTCCCAGCTAATCTGCACCCCGAGGTGCAATTACCTTCCATGCGTTCTCTATTTACGCTCTAAGAACCATATAATTTTCTAGACCAAAAACATAATTAAAGACTCGGAGCTGACTGGAACGGAGCCTCCCTCCTGCCATCGCCTCTAAAAATACCCCAGCACCAGAGCTGTGCCAAGGGGACAGCTCCCGGCAGGGCTGAGCCAGGGAATGAGGAGCAGCCCTGCTGGGATGGGTGCCCTGCGAGGGGAATGCACCCAAAAGCAGCCACTATGGCCCCAGAAAGGGGCTGCCCCGATGGGACCCCTGCGCTTGGCTGCAGTCGGAGCTCCAAGGAAAGGTTCATTAACATTGACCTCTTCATGTGGTTTATCTAAACAATTTTAAAGCCCTGTGCAGACACTAACTGAGAATAAAGGGGCTTTGATGAGGCAGGAGCAGCACCAACCCTCTCTGCTCCTGCTCTTGGGCTCAGCTTGGTCACAAACAGGCTCACGTGGGTTAATGGCAGCCACCCCCCAACAGAAACCCCCTTCAGGCAGAGGATGCGCACCCCAGGAAGCGCTGCATGGACCCATGCCAGAGCAGGAGCCCAAAGGGCAGCTGGGGGGCCACGGTGCCGTGGGTGAGCAGCAGGGCGCCTGCCACGCTCTACCTTCTCCATGGAATAACAGCTTCACATCCTAGAGACACCTGAGCATGACCAAGGTCACACAGCAGGGAAGCAGCAGAGCCATGCTGCTCCATGCGCACAGCTCCATGCTCCATGTACACAGCTCCATGCTCCATGCAAACAGCTCCATGTACACAGCTCCATGTACACAGCTCCATGCTCCATGCAAACAGCTCCATGCGCACAGCTCCATGCTCCATGTGCACAGCTCCATGTGCCCACTGGTCCTGCACAGACACAGACACAGGGGCTGGGAGCGGGGCCTGGCTCCCCCCGGCCACAGCAGCTGCGTTGGGTCCCATCCGGCTGCTCCTCTGCACTGGCCAAGGGTCTCCTGGCAGCAGAGCCCCGGTGGCTGCTGCTCCCTTCCAGCTCCCATTGGCTTCATCTGCTTCCTGCGTGGCTGGGCCCAGTCCCAGCAGGGCTCTGGGGAAGGAGCAGGGCCCACATGTGTGTGGGGATGCGGAGGAGTAAAGGAGCAATAACGGGGAGGGGAAAGAAACGGCGAAGTGAAAACCAGCTCTGAAACAGCCCTGGGGGAGCTCTGCTGGTCTGGGCTTGCTGTAACCACCCTCCTGCAGCCGAATA
Organism: Agapornis roseicollis; assembly: GCA_002631895.1. NCBI lineage: Eukaryota > Metazoa > Chordata > Aves > Psittaciformes > Psittacidae > Agapornis > Agapornis roseicollis. The sequence continues at coordinate 10,140 of NDXB01004573.1, forward strand.
CAAAGCTCCTGGCTCGGCCTCTCCTCCAACTGGGAGAAGGAAGGTGAAAGATGATGAGGGCTCTTTTAAATATCCCGAAGGGTCAAAACAAGCTTTTAACTCATCAGCAAACAAGTCCACACAGGTCTGCAAGCGCTGCTTTCCATAGCTCCCAGGGAGCAGTCACCCGAGCCCGAGTCCTCCCGGCCCTTTTCAACAGCCAGAAACATGATGGGAAAGGCACTGGCAACCTATCCCAAAACCACTTCCCAGCAGAAGCACCGGCCTGGGCGCGGCACGGAACGGAGCTGCCGGGCTCCAGCCCTGGCTCCATCACCCCGTGTCCTTGGGCAAATCAAGCTGCCTTCAGCGCACCGGTTTCCACATCCTTCCCTCTAATTACGCCCTTCATCACCTGCTCCTGTTCCCTGGCTGTGTGTGCCGCAGGCCTGTCCTGCCAGCACGGAGCCACAGCGCTGCCATCCCCTCTCCCCATTCACATGCACCTCTGCAAATAGCTCAGCCAACCCAATGCAAAGCTCCAGCACAAACACTTGCTTCAAGAAACCTGCTCTGGCAGGGTCTCAGCACCAGCTGGTTAGAGCACTGACCAGAAGCCAAAGTGCATCCCAAGTTCCCACAAGAGAAAAGCCAAGGGACCCCACAAGTTTTGCCTTCAGAGGAGAATGTTCTGAGGTTGCTCAGCCCATCCACAGCCTCTGAGGACGCAGTCAGCATCCTGCAGGAGAAGGAAGCAGCACCCTCAGAGCCTCTGGGCTCACTTAGCGAACAGCCCCCTCAGTTCACCTTGGCTTTGTGTGCCAGGTCTGTACATCCCTCACAGCACCCTAGTGCTGCTCAGAGACCAGCGGCAGAAAACCTGCTGAAACCTCACTTCTACTGCCTGAAGTGCTGGCAGCCCTCCAGAGAGCCCTGCATTCCCCACCACCATCCTTGGAGATGGGGTCCAACATGGGAGTGAGGGTTTGGAAGTTCCTCCAGCACAGGGGAGGCTGAAGGATGCTCTTCATTGACTTCAGGGTTAGTTTAGATGCCTTTGAATACACCAAAGTAATCCTTCCCCATCAGAGGCCGGAGGGGTCCAGCAGAAGGACTGAAGCTTCTGGAGGCAGGACCCTGATGAGTCTGGAGGTGCTTCCCTTGAGAAAAGAAGTGACAGTCAGGTTCTGGTTCTGACGTGACGAGAGGAGGGGTCTGATGAGGCCTTTCCCATGTTTGTTTCCTGTGGGTTTCATTTCGGCTTCTTCCACTGGATTTACAGGGGGAAAAGGTGTGCGAAGCAGCAGCCTGAAAACACGTGCACTTCTGTAAATCCTCCCACTTCCAAGATTGTATCAACAAAAGAGAGGAGGAGGAAGAAAAAAAGCCATAAACAGGAGCTTTGCATTGACAGGGTCCCTTTGAATCACTTTCAAAGAGCTCCACTACCTGCTCTATTTGATTTTGTCCTTCCCAGAGTATCCACAGCATGTTCCTCCATGCACCCAATGGCTCCAGCAGCTCAAGGCCCTTCTCTGAACTGCTCCTTGAAGAAAGCATCCCTGGGTCACCAGCTACCACAGCCACTGTGCTTCAGCTGCCTGCCCAGGGCTGTGGCTGTGCTGGGATCTATTGCAAGGTGTGTTCAATGGATGAGGGGCTGCGCATTGATGCTGGAGATCCAGGAGTGGCTGCTGCCCTTCCAGGCAGAGGTTGTCTTCCATCAATGATACCCGGCAGAAGCACTGAGCCTTTCTTTTGGGTGGCATCATCATGAGTGAAAGCCAGCAGGGCTCTTGAGCATACACCACACTTTGGCACTTGAAGACATTTAAAGCATCAGAACCCTTTGCTGGATGCCACAACCTTGTTTTGATACGAGTATTTCCAGCTATTGACTGCCTAGTCAATATGAGCACACTCAGTGCTCATAAGAACAAGCAGAGCAAGAAAAGTCCCAAACCCCATCACACACAGATTGCAGAGATCAGGGAGAAATCACCCCTTAGAATCAGTCATCCCGTTGGGAACCAAACCGTTCTGACACCATCAAAGCCAGCAGATCTTGAAAACTGATTAACCCGTACCTACAGCTGAGAATTTCACACACAATCCTGATGGTGCAGGAGGGTCTGCTCCATGTTAACAGCAACCCAGTGCCGCTGGAGACTCTTTGGAAGAGAGCTGCCACAGCACCCTGCCCTGCTGTAAGCACTGCTTGCTCCATACCCCCATCCTCTTTGCCGGAAGCAAGCAGCTGTAATTCTAGCTCCTACAGCAGCACAGGCAGCTCTGGGCAGGGGTACCTGCAGGCAGAAAGCATCTGCTGTCTGGTCCCAGGGACCAGGTTGCCCTGGACGTCCTGTCTTCTATCCTTTGTTTGTTCACCTCCAACAGAAAACTGAGCCGGAAAAGGGGAAGGAAGAAGGAGGTTTGTGAAGCCCAGGATTTGAGGCTGTGCTCCATGCCCTTCTCTCCCCCCCGAAACCAATTTCCAGAGCGAGGTTGATGTAATGCCTACAGATCCTGCCCTCCATCCTCAGGGAATACACACATGCATAAAGACATCAACCTGTGTGAGACAGCAGCCCCAGGACCTGCACAGCTGATGCTGCAAGGGACAGCAAAGCCAAGGGACAATCTCCTTTCAGATGATGACAGGAAAGAGGAACCACATACGCATGAGCGCAAGCTGTAAATACACAGGAACTAAATCCCATGGCCCTGGTGACAACAGCCCCCAGGCACATATTTACACATTGCCTTTTCCAAGTAAATAACATTCCATCAAGTTTATGGGCTTCCCTGCAATGGGCATGGGCAGGGCTCTAAATGCTGCAACGGCATCAAGGAGGCAAAAGGCACAAATCATGAGGGTTTGCTTGGAGCCCACAACATGGCTCTGCTCTACAAGGGCAGGAGAAATGGGGAACAGGAAAGGAATGGGATCCAGCACCCCCCGGCAGTGGGAAGCGCTCCTGGACACGGACATTTGCCATTATACACCACGGGATCCCACATGAATCAGATCCCCACTTCACCCTTCCCACTGGCCAAATCATTCTGCCTCAGTTTCCCCCCATGCTACATGACTAAAGTGCTGAAGAGCTATTTAATAACACTAAGCATCTAATTCACTGAAGATGTTTAAGTGCCTCAAGATTTCTGAAGAGGCTGCTATAGGAAAGGCATTAATTTAAATATCTAGTGGCAAAGAACATAATGCCAGGCAGATTTTCTGCCATTCTTTTATAAGAGCTTAATAATCCTCAAAATGGTTTCATTGTTAACACCCCTGTTGTGTATTTCATTAGGGTTTTCTGGTTGTAAAGGAAGGTAAACGCTCCTCATCTCTCTAGCACCTATCAGAGCCCCTCTCAGGAGTAATTACTTTATCCTCACAAACCCCCGCGTGGGGGGACCCCTCCTGTTCAGACATGAGCGCATCATCCCCCTCTTCATCCAAAGCCACCCCAGAGCCTCTGAGCCACAAGAGCAGCAAAATGCTCTCTCCTCCCCCAGACTTTCATTGTCAGTTGTTGTCTCCTCTCCTTAAAGATCCACCGACTACCACAAACCAAAGGAGCACCTCTCTTCTTCTTTATATCTAACCTGAACTTCCCCTGGTCAAGTTTAACCTCACCACCTCTTGTCCTGTCACTACTGTCCCTGAAGAAAAGTCCCTCTCCAGCATCCTTGTACCCCTTTCAGATACTGTGCATCTGCCATTGCTCTCCTTATCCACATCCCAAAGATGAAGAACAGAAGGACCAGAGGAAGCAGCAGCTTGTCCAAGCTCTTGGAGAATCCAAGAATGTGGCATAAAGCAGGCTCAAAAGCAAACCCAAGTTTAGCACACTATTAACCTCCCTTTGGGTCAAGTTTTAGCTGTTTATATTGCAAGCTGGGGGGCCCCATGGCCAATACACAACAGCTGAGATGCTGGGATCTTCCTGGGCAGATAAGGAAGACAAACTAAAAGCCAAGAGGAACGGGTACCACCCTGAAAATCACAGCAATACTGATGCTATAGCAGGGGAGGAACGAGAGCCGTTCCATTTGGAGATAAATCGCAGAAAGATGAAAAAGAAACAGTTTTATTTGGCCACATTCAGGGAAAACCAAAACAGAACAAAACACCACAATGAAAAACACAAGAAAGTCTTCCAAGGCCTAGAGTGAAACCCACCCTCCCCCAAGAAAACACACAGAGAAATGCCAAATCAGCCCCAGTTCCTGACGGAGGCTCCAGGGTAGGCACTTATTGAAGTTTTGCAACATAAAGCCTCAATTATTTATTAGCATTATTTTTCTCCTGGAAAAAAAGAGAGGCACAAAGCATCTCCCTCCTCAAAAGTTAACAACGGCGCGACATCATCCCCGCATTGTCTCCCTGGTTTATCGCCACAGCACAGCGCTGAGCAGATCCCACCCCAGGGCAGACACGAAACCACAGGGCCACAGTTTCTAATTATACCCTCTATTCTCAGGGAAATGGTTTATTTATTAGCTCTCTGAGCTTCCCTTTCATTCATTCTCAGTCCCAGTCCCGGCACAGGGGCTCTCTCGACAAGAGGAAATTTATTAGGTTCCCTCTATTCTCCACCTCCCCTGCTCTGCGCTCTCCCACCCAGCCTCTCCCTCCTCTCCCCATTCAGCATTACAGGCAATCTCATCACTTTTAATTCAATAACTTGCAGTATAATTACTCCGTAATAACACTATTATCTTAACATTTACTCAGCAGCTGTGATCCCCTTACAGCGAGGCGAGGAGGGAGACGAGGAGGGATTCTCCGGGGAGAAGCGATGGGGAGAGACCCAGGAGAGAGACCCAAAAATAAACCCCAGATGGAGATGGTGCAGCAAGGAGCAAGAGAGGGGCGAGCGTCAAGCACAGTGCCTGCAGCTCTTCCTGAGGCCCACCATTTTATCTCCTTTTCATCTGAATCCCAAGAATCCAGCAGGTTTTGCAGGCGGAGGAGGGATACCAGAAGGATGCTGCGTACACTCAGCCCTGGTCTGCAGCACCGTGGAAGCCACTGAAGCAAACGCAGTGCTCCAGGACCTCCCTAAAAAAGCTCTGCCTCCAGGTAACGGGCTAAAAACAGGGGCATGAAATAGCCAAAGGCCCACTGAAGGAGGCTCATCTCCTGCAGAAGTCATCCATTTCAATACAGATATTAACCACTTGCATGTTATCCCAACGATCGCTCGCTACAAGACTGGCAGTAACCCCTCAGAAAAGGGGTTTCCATATCCCACAGCAGCACCTTTGGGAAACGGGGTAAGAAATCCTTCTAAAGCCACAGACTAGAAGTCCAATACTTGTGCAGCAGATGAGGTGGGGAGCAGCCTGCTCAGTATCAGACACAACCAACTCCAAGCTTGCCTAGAAAAGCAGGCTTTCAGCCTACAAGCCCTCCGCAGGCCTTGCAGAGAACTCTGGCGTTGGCACCTTTTGCCTCCTTGCTGCGGTTTCATGTTCTAGGACAGTTACCCAAACAAGCCCACTGCATATTTAGGCAGAAATGTTCCTACACGCCCCAAAGAAAGAGCAAGTTCCTACAGCCCCTGTTGGAGCCAGCAGGATCGTGAAGCCTCCAAGGTGAGGTCAGGTTCGCGCAGATATCAGATCCTGGAATCACACCCGAAACTCAGCGCAAGAGCAGCGCTCCCCGCTAAGTCACACTCGAGCGGATCTGTTTCATACCCACGCTGCGGCAGAGGGGTAAACACCGTTTATTGTGATTGATTACCCAGCCCGTAATGCAGAGCTGTAATTCCATCAAGCCATCAAAGCGATTGGGCAATTAGATAAATCATGGCAGGAACGTGCTGGAGGTTTGTCTTTCGAAACTCCAAATGGAATTTCCTCCAACTCCATCGCTGCGTATTGGCTCGGGTTTAATAAGACACAGTCAGAGCATTTTGGTTTCAGATTTGTTTACATGCCTCTCATCTACCAATTCACTGGTTACTGCCGACGACAGATCCCATCAACATTAATAAGACATTTCATGCCGTCTTCCACTCCACAGGCAATTTCCAAAGCAAACTAAGACTGAAACACAGGCTGCGTGATGGAAGCCACACACCATGGCACACCACCCAACCCCTTCCTCATGCCTGGACCCCAATAACCCACGTGTAATTCACACGGAGGAGGAGACTTCACACTTTCAGCTAGGGTTTGATGAAGGATGCTGCAGGGAGCCCTTGGTACAGCTCACGTTTCATTAGTTATAGCATTAGATAAACCCTTTCCTACTGAACAGATCCCATGTGCGGACATAATTCTATGTATAGGCATTACCATAATTAAACCCACGATAAAGTAAATAAGACAGTTTATGATGCAACATCCAGAGATTGTTATGGAGTTTTTACACCTATTTAGTTCAAATTTAGAAGAAATGACAGCCCAAGAAGACATTCCAGATGGAAGCAGTTGCTTAAGAAGGTTTTAACTCCCTCTATATTCCCTCCATGTTCCCCTCCTACATGACTGCAATCCCAAGCACTGGAGCACAGGAGAGTCCTTGCAGACTTCCCCCAAAGCTCGTCCTCTTCCAGTCTGATAGAGCAGCAAATCCTAAATACCTGGGCAAAAGGCACCAGCCTTGCAGCCTCACTGATGCTCTGGCTCGACCGTATTTGCTAATCTGAGCTGCAGAGACCATCCCTTTTTGTGACCACGCTCAGCTCCTGCATTAAAAGACAAGCCATTAGAGGTGTGTAGGAGCTGATGGCAAACCTCACCTTGCCATCAGTGAGAGCAGGTTTCATCTCAGTGCTCTGCTCTGCCTGCCCAGCGGGGAACTGCACGGGGAGAACCCCACTGAAGCCATTATTTGCCTTTGGGTTTTCTTCTTTAAAGATAAAAATAAACCCAAGCACTCTGCTCGAGTCGTGGGCCCTAACTCAGCATCCAGAACCTGCCTTTTAGAGGGGTTTAAGCTGGGGGGAAAGGGAGGAAAAAGCCGTGCTGAGTGGTGCATGGAAAAGCCACCCAAGCTAAACTGAAGCAGCACTAAATGTGGAGCCATGAAGTGAGAAAAGAGCACAACTTTGATGTGACACTTGGCTGTTTGCTGGCACTATAAACTACTGCACACTAAAAAAGTTTCTTAAATGCTCCATAAACTTTAACACATTGCTGAAACACTTTGAACTGAGGATTTTATTTGGCTAGCCACAAACCCAGGCTCCGTAACAGGCAAAGAGCAGCAAATGCATGTTTGTCTCTAGAAATCACCAAATGTTTTCATTTCTAGAGTTTAAAACAGTGACATTAATCCAGGTAGATACAAGAATCCTCTGGGAAGAAAGCACCTGTGCCATGTCTATAGGAGGATGTCTACAGGAGCCCCAAACAGGGATTGAGGCTCTGGGGTTCATCCTACCTCTGCCCCTCTGACCTTTATATTCTGAGGAACACCAACCCCTGGACATGCAGCACCCAGAGGGGCAGTGAGGAACCAGCAGAGCTCTCTAAACCATGAGCAAAGCAGCACAGTGGAGTCCACCTTCATCTTATGGTCACAGAATGGTTTGGGTTGGAAGGGACCTTAAGCTGATCATCCCTGGGGCCTCCCCTGGGCTTGCTCCAACAGCTCCACATTGTTGTTATGCTGGGGACACCAGAACCGCACACAGTGCTGCAAGTGGGGTCTCACCAAAGCAAGTCTTCTCTATGTAGTTGCCCAGACTTGATTTCTAGAGCTATTCCAGGAGATCCAAACCAGGGCACCAGCCAAGAAGCAAAACTGATGTAGAAAATATCCCCAAATGTTTTAATCCTAATGCTCACTCCCTGCCACAAAAAAAACCGGGTCCTCCTCATGCTTTTGCCATGCTTCTTTCACCCAAAACGAAAAGACAATCAGTTCCCCAAAGGGACGAGGTGTGAAGCACATGAGCCACCCCTAACTCCCATCACCTTCATCTCCACCTAGAGATTTCACAGGACATGAGACACTTCTCCAAAGGCATTTTGTGTGCAATGAAACCCGCTGAAAACCCTAAAACCCACCAGCTGCCCTAAGCATCACTGACTCTGCATAAAACCTAAAGCCACTTTTAACATGCCACTCATCTTCCCTATTAAGCCTAATGGGAACTGTGAGCCTCACAGCTCCCCGCTTAGGGACAGACATGGATTTGGACAAGTTGCCTAGAGACAGGGAGGAACCACCATCAAATCTACATGACCATGGATGCAGGGGACAACCTCCTCTCATCCCAGCCCCACACAACCTCTCCAGCACATGGGCTGCAGCAATTTTCTCCTGGTTTCTCACACGCAGTTATTCCAGCACTGGCACAAGGGAGAAGCAGGGATAGAAATTCATTTTGAATCACAACTGTACCCGGGGCTAAATCATTGGGACGCTGTGATTTACACATTCCCACCTCTCAGGGCAGCACATAAAGCACAGCGCGGGCCCATCACTCATTTCAGGATATTGCTCTGGAGCGGGCTGTCAAGCCAAGTGTTTCATGGCATAGAGGGAGCCTTGCTGCAAGGAACCAGGGGCACTCTGCAAGGAGCACTCAGTGCTTCGTGTGATGCTCCACCTTCGGCAAGAGAAATGGACTCCTGGTGGTAATGGACTCCAGTTCCTTCCCCTCAGGGAAGGCAGCGCTGGAACCATCAACCACATCAGGCTGGAGGCAATGGTGATTCATCTAGGCCAGCAGCACCCCAAGGCAGATGCTGCAAAGGAATTGCCTGTCTGAGTGATGTTTTTTCCTAGCTCCAAGCCACCACTGCTTGGCAGAGGACCTGGATGAGTGTGGTGGAGAAGCGCTTGCCTACGGTGTCCTGCAGCATCCAAGACATCAAACCCATTAACACTGGAGAAACAGAGGCAAATGAACAAGTTTTCACCCCTCAACACATACTCCATGCACTAGGTATAAGGGCATGTGAGCACTTCAAGGAGAACAGAAACCATTAGATACTGCAGTACAGGGAATGGGCACACAGCTGCCCACTCCCCTGCACATACTTTCATCACAGCAAGCTCTTGTCTCCTCTCCCCCTCTCCCAAATGTTCTGCCTTTCCCTCTGAAGTTCAAATAGAACACATTGGCAGGATGCTGGTTTTAACTTTATCCCTATTTTTCATTTTCCTTTTCTTGGACCAGTGTTTTAAGGCTTTCTGACTTCAGAAAGCTCACGGACACAAGACATGCGGCATTGCAATGCCCCCTGGCCACCACTTTGTTCAACACAGAGAAATCAACATTCAAAAGGCAGTTCAATAGCCTTAGCAGTACGGCTACAGCAACAAAAGGGAAGACTAAAGATGCCCTGGTCCAAACCCTCCAACACCCCTCAGGTCTCTTTCATGCTTTGCAGTACTTCCTGCATGTCAGTCTCAGAGTTTCCTGCATTACACATGAACTTTCTGCTCCTCTCCACTTCCAATTTCCTTGAGTTCTGCTGGAAAGGGGGAGAAACTTCACCAGCGAGGACTAATTCTACAGCACAAGCACGAAGAGCCACCCTCCCTGCAGCCATGTTCTCAGAGGCAAAGACAGAGACGTTAAATGTCCTGGGCAGCATTTACACATGGAGCTGATGCTCAAACACGGCGCTGCTTGGAGACGGGATCTCACTGCGGCTGTTCCTCGAGGTCCCCATCTCAGCCAGCTCCTGGTGGCTCTCGCTGCTATGCAAACCCTCCTGCTCCTGCAGGACAAGGCACAGTATTTCCACTCACATGCAGCCACTGGCTGAGAGCTCATCTCCATCTCCCTTCTGTCAGTTTAAAACCATTTCCCTTTGTCCCATCACTATGGGTCCTTTCCAAAAGCCCCTTTCCAGATCTCTTGTAGGCTCCCTTCCTGTACTGGAAGGTCTTCCCTGAGCCTTCTCTTCTCCAGGCTGAAGTAGTTTCCTTCCTACTCCTTTACTTAAGGAGATCAAGGACAAAAGGTATCCCACATTCCCCTCCTCCAGCAGCTCAAAAGCTGCTGCTTCCCAGTGCAGCCCATTTGGTAAGCAGGGAATAGACAGATGGACAGAGATATGCAAACTACCCAGATCCTCTAACAGAGCATGGAGCAAAGCTGCTGCTCGCTTCCTTAAGTAAAGGATGAAGTTTTAATTTAAGCTGATCTCTGGGGAGAGAAAGAGGTTATTGAATCCATAGGAAGCAGCAGGGAATGAACCAAGTGACCCTGAGGCCAGGCACAAGCAACCAGGATTCCCCAGGGTTACAGAGCTGGGGGATTCACTGGCACACATCCCCTGCTCCCCTGCACACACATTTCCCTTGTGCTGCCTAACAGAACAAACACAGATCATTTTTGGGGGCAAAGCTGCCTAGAAAACTGATTTTCTTCCCAACCCTTCCCCCTCTTCGAACCCTCCTGCCTTTGTAGCCTGCAGAAAAGTGCCAATTCCTAAATTCACTCTCTACCTGCAGCAAGAGCTGAAACCCTATCCATCCCCTCCCCCTACCCTCCAACCACACTAATCCATCACATTCCCTGGCCTTGCAGCCCACCCCCAGCCCGACAGCAGCAATCCTGGCACCAGATGTCCACTGACAAAGGCAGCACCAAGCATCAAACAGCAATCACCCCATCACCCCTGTCCAACGAGGCCCCTGGGCACAAAGGGAGTTCAAAAGCACAACAACCGGCCTGCAGAGCCCAGCATCTTTCATCCTGCTGCTGCTGCTGCACACCCTGCGACCAGCGCACCAGAGAGGGGCCACAGTGACAAAACTCAGCCTGCGCCTGAGCCCACCGAAGGGTTCCAATTCCCCCTCTTGGATCAGGGATTTAAACCAGGGGGCACTGATGGAAAAGAAAAGGGATTTAAAACCCCATAAATAATCAAACCCCAAGCAAGACATCTGTGCTCTGTCCACACGCCGCTGCAGCAGCATTAGCAACGACTTTGTTTAAATAGGACTGTTGCAAACCTCTTCCCGGCATCCTCCCCGCCGCCTGCCAGAAGGATTTTGCTCGCCAAACCACGCTCCAGATTAGCCATCTGGATTATCTGTGCTTGCTAAACCCGACCACAAGACCGGTCCTCAAGGCAACACACCCATCTCCAGGGATTTGTTCATAGAAAGAAAAGTGGAAGGGAGGGATAATCCCCACTCCACGTCCTCAGTAACTTTTCAAATGCACTGATTTTTTTACCCTCTCTTCCCTTTTCCTTTGATTTGTGGGGGTTTGGTTGCATTTGGTTCCAGTATTAGGGGATGCTACTTACATCAGCCTCCTCTGTCCAGTCCCACTGGGCAGTTCACAGCCTCAACTGCCTTCCTTAACCCACAAATGCAATTGCAAGCTTTCCCGCAGAGAAGCAACGTGCTGGCAGGCACAGAGTGTCCCCATAGCACGCAGGAGGGATGGGGCTGTGCACGCAGAAACCCTGCCCGAAACCCATCCTGGAAAAGAACTAATAGAGAAGCCTGAGAGCAAGACCCAGCAACCTGCAATAGCCCAAGTTACCTGCAGCAAGCTCCTGGTGGGCTCCAGCTGATGGTTTCCTTGGCTGGTAGGATGAGCCCTACATGCCCTGTGGGACAGCCCCTGGCACCCTCATTGCCACCTTCTCCACAGGCAGGGACCTGCTCCACAAACCCTCCCAAGGCTCGAGGTGCTGGAAATGTGAACTGTCATTTTCCCTATTACAGCCAGGTTTAGTGCTCCTGCTACAGCATCATTTTATTTATGGTATTACTTCTGTCATTGTAACGATCCTACATAAATTCCACATACCAATTCCATAACAATACTTGCTGCTATTATTATAATGATCCCATCTGATGGCACAGGTGCCATTATCAGAAAATCTGTTTGTAATAGAAAATCAAGTGTAAAAAGAGGCATTAAGCCCAAATGAACTACTTAAGAATTGCCATAAACAGGGGGCTGGCCTCAATTCCCTCCGCTGTGAGGTACCACTTCCTGCCTCAATAGAGAGCAGGCTGGAATTAGCAGGTAAGTCACCCTGAGCTTGGGAGCTGATGCTGAAACCAAGCCCCACCGTGCTTCCTCACCCCAACCAAACCTACCTGGTTCTAATAAAGGATTTCTGCAACACACTAAGTGCTCACGAGAGCATTAATGAGGACACGGAGGAACTGAAACACACCCTTCCAAACCCATGAAACAACCCAGAAACAGACAGGAAGGGCTCAACAGCGCCTTTAAGAACCCAAACCTGCCTAAGCACCCAGAGCATATGCAAAATTGAGGCAGCAGTCAGTCACTTCAGAAAGGACACAAGATGCTTCAGCGAAACAACGGTGTTGCAGTGCTCCGCTGGTGGGATCCCCATCCCTGCATCAGCCCCTGCACGTCCACAGCTCCCAGGTGCCTCCTGATGCAGGTTTCACCGACCGCAACAGTTACTACTCCTCCAAAATAGCTCTGGAAGGGCAGCTACTCCTTCAAAGCCAGCTTCTAACAGATGTTTTCCCACCGCCAGCATCTGAACACACACGGTGCCTCACACCTTCCACAGTCCGCGATTTCACCAGCTCATTCTTCACACCCGCAAACGCAGCATGAAACAAATTCAGATGTAACAGGATTACACTTCCCCAGTGCCACAGGACACGCTGCCACCTCTGCAGCAAAGCCCTGCATGGGAATAAAGCATACCTGGGGTTCAAAAGCTCTTCAAACAGGGCAGAGGATGCCTTGGGGGGAGTGGGAATGGGATTGAATGCCTTTCATCTGGTTAAAACCCCAGCCTAGGTGAGCAGCATCGACAAAGTCATTTTACACAAGGACTGCACAGAAGCCAGCAGGAAATGAGTAAGTGGCTCCGGCCCAGCTCCTTGCAGACCAGTGTCAGACAACTTGTCACTCCTACACTTGGCACCACGGGGCAGCCCCCAGCAAGGTACCAAGGACACGCTTGTGCAACCTCAGTTTTACCCTTTACACATGGGTGATACCAGCACTGCTGCTCCTTCCTGGCCTGTGCCCACACACAGCAGACAGGGGCCTGGAGCAGGAACCACAGATCCCGGGTCTATTCCTGGCACTGCTGTGACCTGCAGCAGGAGCCTGGGCAAAGCATGTCTGGCTCTTCTTGGCCAAGCAATTCAACCCATGGCACTTCAGTGCTTTCTACGGGGCGACCCTAAAAGACTTCCCAGAAAGGGTTATGCATTGTTATTCCCACTTTACAGACAAGGAACCAGCAGATTGCCACTTCCCCAAGGCTGTTTTCCTGGCATGCTCCCGCACTAGATTAAATCTAGTGAAATAGCTTTGTCGTACAAGAATCTGTACCCACAGGCCAGATTCACCAGCGAGGGTGAAGAGGGTGTTTGAAACATGCTGTGATCAAGGTTAAGAAACACAATAAAACATCATATCCTGCTTTTCCAGCTCTGCAGGGTAATGAGGGATTTCCTCATATACCTCCTGCAACTGTCACCTTTGCAGGAATTTGGTACCTCGAACTAAATTCTCTGTCTGCACACTGAACCTTCAGCTTCTTTTGCTACCTCCACCTCTCCAAACACTGATACCCATCTCTTCCAAGTCAAAGGCCTAATTGGGCCTTCTCTGCTTTCAATGCCTTTGAAATAATCCCTGCTTTGCCTCTGGCCTGCAGGAGGAGGCTGCAGAGCAGCCAGAGCAGAGAGCAGGAGCCCCAGTGTTCCCCCACTCCTCTTCTACCGGCACAAAGATTTGGAACAAGTCCTCATTTCTCCTACAGCTGATGCCCCTCTTTCTGCACCAGCGGATCAATGGCAAGAGCTGCATCACCCCAGGATGATAGAAGACACCGGTACCTTCCCTTCTCCTTCTTCCTGGGGCAGTAACATGAAAGGATGGTGAGCGTTATGGTTTTTACTCCAGACCTGAGCTGCTGTCTCCTGTTCAGACCCCTCCTCCAGCTCAGTCCCACCTCCCACCCCAGCCAGCCTTAGTCACCATCTTCAAGCCCACAGCCCAAAACACTCCTCCACAAGAAGCGAGGCTTGAAAGGTACCAATCAACTGCAGACACTTGTTATGTTCCAGAAATCACAGATCAGGAAGAAAGGCTGAGAACGGCTCAATTAGCTCCAATGCACGTTTTCCACTTTGCTCCTTTTCTTGTGGGAAAGAAAAGCAAAGCCAAGGCTGTAAATAAATATCAGGCTTGTAAAGCACGGGGCTGAGCAGCACCTCTGCAGCCAGCAGAGGATTACAGGCATGCACCCAAACACCGAGCCAGTGATGAGAGCAGCAAACCAGCTCCGTGCAGGTGGTTTGTGACTCTCAGAAACCCTCTTTCCAGCAGATGTTCTTGTGTGCCCCAATCCCAGCGTGCTTGGATTTGGGATTTCTCCTCCACCAAGTGCCGCAAGGAAAGACGCAGCCACACAAAGCACAAGCTAAAGAATCCTTTTTCAGAGAGAAACCATAATGCTTGAAACTGCTTTTCATATATAGCAATGATCAGCTTAATCTCTACATTTTTTTCCCCTTAACTGCAAGGAAGTTCTACCCCAACGAACAATATAAATTGAGATTTAAAGCGTTCCTTCCGCTGCCTCAAGTCAGACCCACTGCTGAGCATTCAAACCTGGAGCCCTGATGTGCAAGTTACCTGCAACATAAAATTAGCTTGCCTTTGCCAGAGCGAGAAGGAAACCATAAAGGGATAAAATAAAGCCGTTCCTCAGGAAGGTTCCAGCTACGAGGCTCCTGTAACAAAACGGAGCAATTTCTCCCCCTCTTATGTTTCTAAAATTATAGATTTTAGGCCAATATGCATCTCCAGCCGAGCAGCAGTAATGGCAAGCTAGCAACGCATGTAAAACCGAGGAAGAGAGCTGTACTTGAAGCCTGGGGACCGAACACAGAAGTTGTGCAATGTTTATCGAGTGAATAAATAGTGCCCGTTACTCACAGCCTGTGTCCAGCCCCGACCTACCGAGAGCATCGTGCAGGAGGAGACGGCTGCGGACCCGGGCCTGCCTTTTACTCCCTAAAGGCATTCCCAGTGCGGAAAACATCAGAACCAAGCAGTAAAAGGGCAATTGGGAGACCCGGCCCTGTGCAAGGCGGGGAGCGCTCCCAAAGCACGAACCGGGGGTGCTGGACGCGGCTTCCACGCTTTGCCTCTTGTTCAGCTCCCGGGAGGCGAAGGGGAGCAGGAGGAGGCCCCCCCACAACCGCCCGAGCGCTGCCCACCCGCCCCAAGGCCCGCATGGAGCCCGGCCGTGAAGAGCCCCATAGGAGCCGGTGTCCGAACGCTGAGGGGGAGCCGAGCCGGGGCAGGCCGCCCGCAGACCCCGCGGGATGGGGATGCTCCGGCGGGGACGGGAGAGGGGCTCCCCTGGTTGAAAATGGGTGAAAAAGAGCGGATTTTGAGTCAAACCGGTTACCTCGAGTCTCGCTGCGGCGCCGCGGGAAGGGGCTGAGGTGAGGGGAGCCCCGGGGGCGAAGGGAGGCGTCGGGCCGCGGGGCAGGCACTCACCGGGACGGCAGCGGCGGCCCGCGGAGCCTCCGGGCCCACGGGCGCCACGACCCCGCCGAGGAGCCCGCCGCGGCCCGGGCGGAGGGAGGCGGAGCCGGGGCGGGGCCGGGCCCAGCGCCCATCGCGGAGCGGAGCGGGGCGAGGGAGGCCCGGGGGGGTGGGAGGCCCGGGGCGGGGGGCGCCGCTCGGGCCCCCGGGGTTCCTCCACCCGGTGCCCCCCTGCAGTAAGTGCCTGAGCGCTGCTTTCGCTTTCCTACTGTAATAAATACTTAAATGAATCCATTTCGGACTCAATTTGCCTCAATTCAAATATAACAGCCCGGAGCTGAGCCCTGGTACCCCCCCTTGGGGCCCGGCCCTGGGCTCACCCCTGCCCGGGCATGCTGGGTCTCCCTTTGGGCCTGGCTCTGCCATCAGAGAAACTCAGACCTCCGAACCCTCGGCAACAACAGAACCCAACGACAAAAGGCACGCACAGATGTGCGCTGCTCTGTAGCCATCTCTAAAGCGAGAAGGGAATTCCTAGCCTGAGGACTTTACAGCTTAAATAAAGGCAGTAAGAGAGGCCAGTGGAGATGTGCACCAAAAGGGTTTATTCAGACAGATCAGGATATCACCAGCGCCCTGCGTCCACCGAGCCCATACAGGATCTCAGAGCAGGAACAAAACGCTCTGGGCTTGTCTATTGCGAATCCTACCAAGAAGCAGGCACGGACCAAAACCCCAACCACAAGAAAAGCGCAACACGAGCTCCCTGCCAGCCCTCCCCTCTTCGCTTTCCCTGGTTTTTCAGTCCCCACGCTAATATTTTGCCCTTTTTTCGGTTGTTTTTTTTTTTGCTCAGGGTTGAAATCCGCGGCCGTTGGGGAATTTTCCGAGCCAGCGGCCGCAGCGGGGCTGAGCGCGGAGCAGCTCTTGGCAGGCCCCATGCGCCCGCGAGAAGAGGGGGGCAGAGGAGGCCACGTCCATTTTTAGATGAAATCACCCAAATTTACCCAAATCCGAGCAGGAGAAAGCCCATCGCAGCGTCCCCGAGGCCGCACACCAGCGCTGGGGGCTGGGGAATGCAGCGAGGAGGAGGAGGAGGAGGAGGCTGCGTAGATGGAAGCGAGGATCCAGATTGAAAACAGATGGGATTTTTCTTGCCAACCTGACATCCGAGACCGCGGGAGGCGGGGGGGGAGCTTCCCCTCCCAGGAGCTGCCAGCCAAGAGATAGGAGGGGATGAGGCCCCCTGAAAAAGCCCCGTTTGGTTGCAAATCCCTTCTGGCTGGGGCTCCCCGCATGGCAGAACGGAGCCCACTGGAGCTGGGTCGGTTTTAATACTTTGAGAGGTTTGCTTTGACCATGAAGAGTCTGATTCATCTGTTCCTGCGTGCTGGAGCTAAGCCCAGCCTGGCAGTTAATGCTTGCCCTAGGAGACATTTTAGGGGCATTTTGCACCCACACGGATGCCTCTGCACAAGCACACGAGGGAGGCCCGTGTCCATGCACCTTCACCCTCCTGCACGGCACACTGCAGCAGGTCACAGCCTCCGCCGAGGGACGAGATGGGAGCGTGGCTGCAGAGACCCACAGAAAGGGGCACCACAAACCATCAGAGAACCTCACATCTGGCCCAGCCCTGGGCAATGAGAGGTCCTCCAGCAGCCCAAGCTGCCCAGGTTTTAAATGATGCAACAGCCCAGAGTGACATAGCAGTGATTCACCCAGGAGTAAACATGTGGCTGCTCTGGGTCACACCTCTCCATCCACGCATCCCACACCTCCATGGCAAGAGGGTGCAGATCCCACCCGCTCTGCAGCAGGGAGGTCCCTGGTGCCATGGGGATCCACTTTGGGATAGAAGACTCAGAGCATGCACAAGCCGCTACCCAACATCCATCGAGAGACTGGCAAAGCCACCCCTCGGGTGTCCTCCCGGGCCTGGCAGGGACATGGAGTCCATGTCCCCCCCCCAGGATTTCACAGCTACTTTACAAACCAGGAACAAAACGTTACTGCTGCGGCCTTGACCACATATTTTCCAGGGGCTCTGGGAGACGGGCTCCCGGGCTAACACACACTCTTTTCATTCAGAGCTTTAAATACCCAATTGTGTCTGTTTTCAGCACGCTCATTTTTAGCATTTTAATGCTATGGTCCCCGGCTCTCGCCCTCCTTGGACCGGCCCCAGCGTGGGGGTTTTTCCTTGCTTTAACATCTTGCAGAGCCAGAGGGGAAGCGGGTTAGCAAGAGGTCACACATTTCTCCTAACCCAAGTGTTTTTCCAGCAGGCAGGGGGTCCTGCTGGGGACAAAGACAAACCAGCCCCTTCGCCTGCCTCTTGGCTGCACCTTCCGCTGCGGACCTCAGCGCAGGCGCAGGATGGGCCCTGCTTTGCCGGAGCCTTTCAGGAAGATGCAGGGTCCAAGCACAATTCCCATGAGAGGCAGCAGGCAGCAAGCACCCATCCCCGCATTCCGGCACAGCCAAAACCTCACTTAACACAACCAGAACAAAGGGGCTGGGGTTTGCCACTGCAATCACTTTCCCTTCTTGTCCTGTGGCTGGAGCTTTCCATGGGCCCCATCAAGAGGACTTTGGCTCATAGTCAGGCAAATGACCCCATGTGCAAACAGAGCCTCTGGGAGGTGGATGTGGCCACCTCCCTGGCACAAAGCAATGTGGCAGTGGCTGACTGCAAACAGCCTGCTCCAAACCCAATCCCAGCTTTGCCAGCACCCCTAATGCCACCCACTACACTGTCTGGAGCGCCCGTGGAGGCTTGGCCCTGGGTGTATATACAGGGCACAGTCTGGCTCTGCACCATGGGCAGCAAAGCTGCTTCAGGTCCAGGGTCAGCTCCAGCACCTCCGCTTGTCAAATGTCCCTTTTCTCCCCTCTTCCAAAGCACACTCAGCCCTACTTGCTTTTGCACGTGCTGCTGTGACCCAGCTCTTGTCCAGGCCAGCCCCAAGGCACGTCCTTTCCTCCCATCCCCACATCAGTATTCAGCATCTCCCCCAGCAACCCAAACACACCATGCCTCTATTAACCACCCTTCCCAGGTTGCTCCAACATCAGCTGCTCAGCGGATACAGGGTTTTTTTTTCCACCAAGTAATATCAAAATGATATTTATTAAATTTGCTCTCTAAGTCCCTCAATCTGCTCCATAATACAGTGAATCTGCGAGGTGGTTTCACTGATCCCGCCTCAATGAGACCAGATTAACACAGATGATCCCAGCTTTGCGGCTCCCTCGTCCCAGGGAGGGTCAGAGGTTCTGCACAAAGGCAGAACCCGTTGGCAGCGCCGCGCCGGAGGAAACCACGTGGCCTCTCCAAATGATTTCCGAGGTTAATTCCAGGTGGGAAGGAGGGAGCGCTCCACATGGACACACAGCAAACCCCGTGGGGCTGGTGATGGCAGCCTCTCCTGCTCTTATCTCCTTCTCCAAGCCCATTGATCGGGCCTGCCCCCAGCCTGCTCCCCAGCAAGAAGCCCATTAAAGCTAAAGTTAGCTCCAGAAAGGTTCATCACATCCATTACCCCTGCATTCAGCTGAGTTATGAAAATCATTACAATAAGGAGCCATGCAGCCTGTTTGTTTCCGGGAGACGATGCTTTACCCTTTTCTTTTTTCCCCCTTCTGCTTCCCCATTTAATTACCTTAAGTTTCACAGTATTTAATTCCATTTATTAAACCTTTAATACATAACAACAACAACAAACCCCATCACTGGTCACCTTTGGGAAGGGCCAGAACCACAGCAGCATCTGCCTCCCTCAACCCCTTCTTTGCCCAGGTTGTGGATAGACCCCTGCAGCTGAGCTTGGGCTGGATGCATCCATTCATGAACACAGAGAAGGATGTGGCCTTGGGTCCATGCAGAGGAATGGGAGCAGCAGCAGCTCTGTGGCCTCCCATGGGCTCCCCCAAGCTAGGCTGGTCCCCAAGCTGCTGCCAGGAGCTTTGCTACAACCCAGGGAGATGACGCAGGAAGCAGCAGGGTTGAGGGTGCTCTATTTATCTATGTTAAAAGAGCAGGAGCACAGCTCAATCTGTGATGCCACCACACCTGGAAAGCCCCAGCAGGGACAACAGTCCTGCAGGTACACACACAGGCATCCTTGCTCACTTACTGGTGTTACTTTTTGAAGAGATGCTATTTTAGGATGCTGATAGCAAGCTTGTGGAAACAGCAAACCCCCCACATGCTTCAAGCAAGGTCAATCTGAAGCATTAGTGTCTCTCTGGCTGCATTTTGCCTTCCCAGAGATGCTATTTAGCAATCTTGGTTACTATGAGAGCAGCATCTAAAAACCCCTTTCTCCTGTAATGCCGACCAAGCTGCACCCTCCCGCTGGGCTGCTCTCTGCCATCCAAACAGCACAGAGACCAAAGAGTGAAAACAAAACCAGAGGCACAGCTGGGGAAGAGCTCGGTGCAGGGTCACCCGTTGTGCCACAGAGAATCACAGGATGGGATGGGTTGGAAAGGACCTTAAGCTGATCCAGTTCCAACCCCTGCCACGGACAGGGACGCCTCACTCTAGACCGTGTCACCCAAGGCTCATGGAAACCCCTGTGAGCTGTTTCTAGACCCTTTTCTCCTGGCATCTGCAAGGCACTTTGAGGCCTGTCCCATCACACATCCAACCAGGGCCTCACGGCTCCAGGCAGTGCAGTTTCTTCCCAGCCACATCTTTTACAGGATTAAACCTCAAACTTGGCCTGCATTTTGCATTTGGTTTTTAAATCAGGCATCGCTCTGGAAAAGTCACACCAGGAAATAAAACCCAGCTCGCTGCAGTGCTCCCACAGCACAGCCACGTCCTTTGATATCCAAAAACCTGCTGCTCATTTAGAAAACAAATGTTTAAGCCATCAAGCATGGTTATTTCATTTGTCCTTTCTGTGCCAGGGAAGGCCCAGGCTGCCACACAACGTCAGCTAAAGCATTCCCAGTGAGGTCCCACATGTGGGAGCAGTTGGAGCCCCAATACAACCCACCCCTTGACAGAGGCCGGCCTCAGCCCCACCACCTGGACATCCAGAGCCTAAGGACAGGACTTGGGATTCAACCCACTGCTTGCAGCATGAACCAGATCACCCCTGTTCCTCCAAAGGCAGTGACATTTTAGCTCCTTTGCCACCCCTGCAGCCTGATGGCTTCTCACTGAAAACACCATGGATTGCTCTGCTTGCAAAGAGAGACTGGTACAGGGGAATATGGAGCCCAAAATGAACCCAGTTGGAAAGGTGAAGCTGCTGCCTCGTCCTAGTGACACACCACTGACCGTGGGGCCATCCATCCCTGGGCTCCCAGGAGCTCAGCACCAGCAGCTTCAAATACAACTTGCACTCCACTGAAATGCTGTGAATGCAGATCTGCTCCTGGCTTAAACACTCACTGGTGCCACGACGGGACCCGTGAGCATCCAGTAAGTGGGCCGATGGCTCATCACCATGGAGCTCACTTCAGCGCAAGGGCTCCCTCTCACCACCTTCCAGCCACATTCCACAGCCACGGAGCTGCATCTCTTACAGCAACAGTCAACTCAGTGGGGACTTTCCCCACCTTTTTCCCAAAGCCTCACCAGCAGTGAGCTAAATCCAGATCTGCTCTTCACACCCACCCACAAGCTGGGGCAACCAGCAAAGGTTCCTCAGCAGGAGGAGCCCTGTTCCTCTTGCTTTGAACATGAAAGCAGCCCGAAGGAGGGGAGGTTGTGGGGGAGGAGAAGCTTTGGCACAAAAATCCCCCGGAACAGGGAGCAGCAAACACTGCCTTCAGCACCCCCGATGCCAAAAGGGCTCCTGTGGACAAAGGTAAGGCCAGACACTACCCAAACCAGGTTTTTCTTCTCAAATCACCTCTCAGGAGACCTCTGTCCACTGGAGGAGCAGGGTATGAGTGTTCAACCTGCTCAGCTTTGCCTCTGGCCTCCACCCAGTGTATTTGGGGCTGGCTCTTACACTCACATCCATTTAACCTCCTGTGAGATAGCTAATATTCCACAGAAGCAATGCAGAACACACACAGCACTACAGCAGCAAACAAGCCGCCCTGTTTCCCAGCTGGACAAAGCCTCCATCTCTCATGACGTGAGATCCTGCACTGTTACCACCTTTGGCATGAAATATTCCTGAAATGAGCCGTCCATGAGGAATGCTTCAGGGCGACCCAGAGGCTGCAGGAGGAGGATTCTGGATGCTACTGAGTGCCATGGAGTTTGCTCTACAGTACCACCACCCAGAGGCAAGGATGGTCCTTCAGCCTTCCTACACCCCTAACTCTGGATGCTCCCATGATGTGGTGCTTCCTTCTCAATGTCAGAAGCCAAATGGGTGTTGGTCAGCCTTTGGAGGGCAAACACAGCAGCCGATAGCCCACAGGAGCCAGGTAATATTGGCTGCTCCTTTGAGTAAGGAAGTCTTGGTCTTCTCCAGTTCATGGGTGTCATATGAAAACCTCACAGATTCACCATCGGGTGAGGGCTGGGTACTTGATGAAGGATGGCTCTGGATGTGCCCATTTCATAGCTGAGAAAGTTCAGGAATGACCTGGAAAAACAACGTTCCTTTGCTCTGCAGGGAAGCAGAGGATGGAACCTGCTCCCAGCGTCCTTCCTCCAACAGCCACCACCACAGGCAGCAGTTTGCACTGGGCACAACTTCTGACTGGCCCTGAAAAGCCTCCGAAGGCCCAAACTCATCAAGAAATGAGCAGCAGCCGCAGGGAAGCAAATCCATGGATGATCCAGACCTCTCATGGATCCCAAAGCACCTAAAAGAACCCAGTTCTCAGAGCACAACCCCAGAGAGGTTGGAGAGCCCCACGCTGCTCTTCCCAAAGCTGGGAAAGCTCAGACCCGGGTTACAGCTCAGCATCTCCTTTCCCACTGTGGGAACAGTGATGCCTTGGAGAGGGAGTGGGAGCGCAGGAGCGTGAGCAAACCCATCAGAAGCAGGAACTCAATTTTGCCCATCATTATCGTTGGCTTTAACAAATAGCTGCTGGGGATGGCAGGTACTTTATTCATTTCCCCCCTGTGCACATGCAGGATGATTGAAGAAATCCCTGGCCTGGTGATTTGTTTGCCTCCCTGGCTCAAAATAACCAGCTATTTATTTTTAAACAGCGGGATGCATCAAATCCTCCAATGAAGGCAATGGAGCCAGAAGGATGTGCCACACACATCATGGCACCAGCACCCAGGCAGGCGGCTTCAGCCAGTAGGAAAAGGCCATGTCCAAATCTCCTGCTTCACAGCTGGGAAAATGAAATCAAGATTTCCACAACGAGGCATTCCCCGCATCCCTGAGCCCTCCTGGAGCCCTCTGAGGTCGGCAGCAAGGGGAGGCCAGAGCAGCGCCCACATCCCCAGCGGAGCTGAAGCTCCTCTCTTGTTCCAATGGCTGTAGTTTCTTGCACAGGACGATGCAGGATTCAGTCTTTGCCCGCCCATGGGATTGCTCCTGGAGCTCAGGAAACACCCAAACAAGCCTCTGCAGGATCTCCTTACAGGGACCAGCAGCAAAGCCTTTAAGGCACGTAGTCCATGAGCAGCCCCAGGGGCCAGAAATGCCACTGATGCTCCCACCTCACAGCACCAGCCAGGCTTCTGCAGGTCTAAAATTGAGGCCCAGAAACATGATGGGGGCTGCAGGAGCTTTCTCCACATCCCTCCCCAAGGAAGCGGGATCACATCGGAAGGACACGCAGCCATGGTGGCTTGGCCTCAGACTTCACCTTGCCTCCTGCCCTGCACCCACCTCCAATTGGGCACAAGGATGGATTCATCCTCATCCTCCAACAGTGCCAAGTTGTGCCTTGAGCTGGAAAACATAAATCTTCTTATCAGCACGTTGCAACAAGTCCTTCCAGGAAGGAGTTAGCAGGGAACTCGCTCGGTTGCTGTCCTGGGGGCTCGGAGCGGGGCTGGAAGCAGAGCCAGGCCTGCAGATGTTACGGATGGGCAGTGTCCAGAGACTCCAGATCTGGGGGGAAGTTCTCCTCCTCCTGACAAGTTTTGCAATAGGACAGAAACCAGCTGTGAATCTCAGGGCTTGGATCCCAGGCAGGAGCAGAGGTGACAGGAAATCCCGAGCCAGAGAATGCAGCTTGTTCTGGGTCAAATGCAGAGGAGGAAGCGGGGACACAAGTGGAGGTGCAGAAGAACAGCGCAGGAGGTGAGGTCTGTACAAAGCTTCTGGGGACTCCCAACATTTGGATTCTGATGCGGAAGATCAAAACCCCAAAGACCATCAGGAGCTGGTTCCCCAAAACTTCCAGGTCCTTCCCAAAAGGGCTCAGAGGATGGGGAGCCGATGACTCTCCTTGCTGAAGCAGGGCAGTCCCAATCGCACACGGGACCAGCAGCACCATCTCCCATTGCTGCACAGGTGACTGCTCCATCCCTGCCTGCTGACGGTCAGACTGCTCCCAGACTTGTTCTGGACACACAGGGAGGAGGCTAAAACCCCTCTGAACCATACATGGCAAAATCCCTGGGCAAGAAAACACTCTTGGCTACTAACAGGGCACTAACATCCAACCCACCACCATTTTAGAGCCCTGAACAGCAACAGCCACACACAGATACCACCACCCTACCTGGAAGAAAACAGCTTTGCTTCGTGCTTTATTTATCAGCCAGACAAGCAATTCCCCACACACGGACAGGGGTGGGAGAGCAGGAACACATCCCCAAGACACCCTCTCCTGGCTCCAAAACCGCATTCATTATGCCCAGGCGGTTTCTGGCAGGGCAGAGCGATGGCTCTCTGATTAGAGATGTGTATCAGGAAGCTATAATGAAGGTGGGACACTGACACCGTGATGAATATTATATTTCAGGAGAATTTAAATGAAATGATCCATCATGCCCAGCAGATCAGCAACACCTTCTGCCAAGCACCCGCACGGAGCACAGCGGCTCCTGGACCACGGCTCTGCTTCGGGGCCCTGCGGTCACCTTGGCTGGAGAGAGAACAGCAGCAAGGGGTAAAGAAAAGCACTTGTATTTCCAAGGGCACTTAGGGAAGCAGCATCACTAACCAGCATCACTAACCAGCATCACCAACCAGCATCACCAACCAGCATCACCAACCAGCATCACTAACCAGCATTACCAACCAGCATCACTAACCAGCATTACCAACCAGCATCAATAACCAGCATCACCAACCAGCATCACTAACCAGCATCACCAACCAGCATCACTAACCCGGCACCATCAACCAGCATCACTAACCAGCATCACTAACCCGGCACCATCAACCAGCATCACTAACCACCACCACTAACCAGCATCACTAACCCAGCACCACCAAACATCATCACTAACCAGTGCCACCAACCCACACCACTAACCCACTCACCTGCAAAAGAGTCACAGCCTCCTCCAGCACAGCAGTGAGATAGCCCCTGGCACAGGCTCTATCAAGCATCAGGACAACCCAGGTTTCATCTATTCGAAGGAGTTTGGGTCCTGGCATTCAGCACACCCAGAATAGAGCGTGCTCGGAAACAGAACGGCATTCCAGCAGGATGTGGAGGGGAAGGGTTATGGAACGGCTTTTCCCCTAAGTGAAATATTGCCGCTGGCTCAATGGAAGCAGGAGGCTCGTCCCTCCTGGGAGGAAGCTATCAGAAATCACTCTCCCTCCGAGCATGGCCAGCTCACGGTTTGCTACCTGTTGCATTTCAGCATCAGGCAAGACGCTGTGAGAGCGTAAGGCAATGTTAAGAAGCAAGAGCGGGTGCAGCAGCATGCAGGGCAGGGCCAGCAGAAATGCTACAAGCCGCTGCAATCCAGACACGGCTGCATTACACATTCATCTGAATTTTAAATACAGAGCATTCCGACTGGCATCCTCACAACTGCCACAGCAGCCTCGGCACTATGGCTTTTATGGTAATTCACAGGGAGTTACCCACAAGGCACCACAGAGATGTTCTTGGCAGCCATCCTAAACTGATTTTTATAGTTAGTGCACGGGTAGACATAAATGTTTAAGAAAAGTAAAATGGAGACTCAAAGAGAAGGAGCAGACCAGGAGGTTCCAACCGGGAGGTTCCTGCACTGCTCCAGCCGGGAGGAGGCTCCTGCACTGCTCTATCCAGGATGGCCCTGCGCCGCTCTGCTCATGGCACATGATGGCTCAGTGCACAATGCCACTGGGCCAAGGTCCGTGCCACCAGCAGCTGCTTTGTGCCAGGGACTGGAGGACAGAAGCACCAGCTAGTTCATGAACTGGTTTGTACTGGGCAAATCCCATGTGCAACCACCGTGATGCACAGCCCTCTGCATCGCTCTGGCATCAGTGCCTCTGGTTTTCCAGAGCATCCCCCTGCTCTTTGCAGGGTATTCCAAGTCATGCCAGGCCAGGAGATGGCATTGGCACCACCCTGCCCGCTCCCATCAGGTGCCTGGCTTCAGGTCTAGGTGCTCAGCCCCCATCTGCCCCTTCCTCAGTTGCCCAGGGGGGTCAGCTCCACCAGCCAGCTTCCTGGAGGGGACAGGATCAGTCCCATGTTGTTGGTGGAAACCACAGCATCCTGAAAAACACATCTGATGTACTCCAACACCAAATCCTCCCTGTGACATCCCTGCCCGCCCAGGGCCACCCCTCTGCTCCGGACACATCCCCTCCTGCTGGGAGGAAAGGAGGATTTAGCTCCCACCTGCCTACTCCACCTTGGGGCTCCCAGCGGGATGTGGCTCTGCCCATCACCTTTGCTTTCCATGTATCCTGAGCCAGGCCGGCCAGGGGTGACACGGGAACTTCACATGGCGACTGGAAAATGCTGCTCAGCTTCCGACTGCCCTTCCCATCCAGCGCAGGGAAAGAGTCAAAGCTGCATCCAGCGAGTGATAGCAATGTGGGGAACAAAGGAAAGCAGCAGCACGAGGGAAAACTTGGTCTGTCCAAGCCAGAAGCAGCACCCATTTATGCTCCACAGGAACCAGAGCAGACGCTGGACGATATCAGAGCTGAAGATTAGGTTAAAGAGCCATAAATCCCCAATTCCTGCCGGTTTCGCATGCAGGAACACACGTGTGGGTCTGCAGCACGGCGAGCAGGCAGCCTGGCCCTCCCTGCTGCCTTCACAACAGCAAAATGGAGGGAAGCACTGAATGAACCTTTCAGCTTTAACCCATCGGTGGAATTACCAACAACCCTGATGTGGAGACAGGCACAGCCCGGAGGAACCAGCAGCAGCTCCGCGGGAGCGACGGTGCGATGCACCTGCAGCACCGCGCCGAGCCGAGCCGAGGCGCTGCGTTCCAGACCAGGCTGCTCTTTTCCAGCGATGGGATTATTGCATTTTGAACCCAGCCCACTGTGCCCTCCCTCTCCTCCCTGCTGTTCGCAATCCCAGCTCCGTGCTTGCAGGCAAGGATGATCAAGAGCACTTTGCCTCCAGCCTTGTGCCTTCTGCACCCGGAGCACACGCATACCCTGTGTAACTCGGTGCTGCATCCTGTGTCAACTGCCTGCAAACGGACGTGAAGGGGGGGGGGGGGGGGAC
>NDXB01004574.1:0-17418 GCA_002631895.1 Agapornis roseicollis
CAAAAAACAAAAAACAAAAACCCAAACAAAAACCCAACAAAAAACTTCCAGCAAAAAATTATATACTACAACCTAAAAAATATGCATTAAAGCAAAAATCATCCTTGGTAAATAAAGAAGAAAATTGGCTTAAAAATTCTTTGTACATTCAAAACTTGACTGGATATGTCCCTGAGCGGAATGATCTAACTTTGAAGTTAGTTCCAACTTTGAGGTTTGCCCTGCTGTGGGCAGAAGGTTGGACAGGCTGACCCCCAAAAGAACTCTCCACCCTAATTCATTCTGATTCTAATTCTGGGAAATAGTACATAGGGAAAAAAAGATTTCAGAACTAAATTAGATGAGAAAGTAATATCCTTACTGTACGAAGATTTTAACTAATGTACCATGTATTTCAATATAACAATTTCTAGAAATATGAAAGATTATTATATATTGTGTGATTAAAGAGATTGATTGTAGAAATTGATTTTCAATGGTATTTTTTCATACAATATGGATTTCTAAGGATTAAGTTGATTGCTTTCTTTTATTAAATTCTTTTCAGCAATGTATGACTGATAAAACATCAGCGCTGGGCACATCCTGCAGCTGACATGCTGGTGGCAGCATGTTCCCACCAGAGATCTGCTTGGGCACCTGCATCGGTGTCTGTGGGTACAGAACTTACGAGTGAAGAGTCTTCTACCAGGTGGATACCAATGTTCCCTGGTCAAGCTGGCAGGGCTCCAGTGCCATCTTTCATAGGGGTCAAGGCAGGGTTGGTAACCATTGCTCGTGGATGGACTGCTCAGCCACTGCCGTGCAAGCTGCAGGCTCTCCTGAGGACCCCCCACACCATACACTCTGCTATAGCACTCTGCTGCAGATCATGCCAGCACCAGAGCTGCTTAACTCTGTGACTGAATTATTTTCATTAAGATTCCTATTAGTTTACCACTTGCTTAATTTAATTTGAAAAACACAAATTTTCAATAGGAAAGAATTTTAGTAGAACTGTTAAAAAAAAAGCCTATGATCAGAAACACTGAATTCTATCTCACCTAAAGACATATAGGGCCTTGGGCCATCCAGAAGTCTTAATACAGTTATTTCAAACTGCTATAAATCATTCCTTTAATGATGCACATGAAAGGAACAAGCATACTGCTCTTTCTTATCTGCTGCTGCTATTACAGGATTTTTCATTGCAATGTGTCTCAGATACATGTGCCACATGTAGGAACTGAGCAAGAAATCGCTGAATATCTACGAAACACTTATGACATATTGCTTATTGCCCTCTCATACTTTTCAAAGTAGTGAACATTGATGCACAGGTAAATAGTTTCTGCTTTCTTCCTTTTAGGAGATTATATATTAGTCTGTAGAAGTCTTAACCTATTAGAGTTAGTGGGAAAAATACTGTATATTAAATAAGAATAAATAAACAAATAATGACATTTGTTATTACATTTTAAGACATGTATTAAGTCAGATCATTACATGGTGTTGTCACAGTCTGAAGACTACAATACATATATGGGTTTGTGTTCTGTATAACTATTTTATTTCTTTTCTGAAGGTGGTGCTGGTGCCCCTTTGAACATTCACATCCCATGAGGTATTCTACCAAAAGTATTCTGGAGAAACATCATCCCTGAGTAATTATCTATTCTCCATTTTTTTTTGGAGAACAATATTAATATTATCAATATTTAATACTGCCTCAAACTTTTCTCATGTGATACCAGAGTGTTTTCCAGTTCTCAGCTACTCCATTTGCAGATACATCACTTTAATGTAACTGCCATCAATTTTACTAGCTCTTTGATCAGCACATCAACTGCTCATATGACTTAGAGCCATAGCCTTACCATAAGGAAAAAAAGAACAAGGGAGCTCTGACAAGAGTTCAGAAGCAGGATAAGTGTTTTTCAGAATCCCATATTAGGCCATGTATGATCTGTTTTCCAGGTGGCTATTGGGTCACTCAGTAACATCAGTCCAACTTAATATCTTCCTAAACTTGATATTCTGATTATGTACCAGCTTCAGATCCTGTCACATGATATAGCTCTGGCAGAGAAAAAACATTTAACATCTCCAATTACACATGCTGACCATCCTGTCTTCATTAGAACTTCACCTAAGTCTTCAATTTACAGATTACTTATTTCATATATGTGATTTATAAATACTGACTACCACAAAGCTATATATTTTGCATAACTACTCCATAGATTTTTTTTTATGTTAAAGTATAAGATTTTAAATGTCTGAAAATTAAGC
Source organism: Agapornis roseicollis (assembly GCA_002631895.1). Taxonomy (NCBI): domain Eukaryota; kingdom Metazoa; phylum Chordata; class Aves; order Psittaciformes; family Psittacidae; genus Agapornis; species Agapornis roseicollis. The sequence goes on from NDXB01004574.1 coordinate 2,272, forward strand.
AGTTCAAAAATCTATTAAAAAAATAGTGTCTCTAATTTCCACACACAAATAACCCTCTGTGCACCTCAAAGATTTATTGTTCTGTTAAATATTACAACCTCCAGAAAAGCCAAGTTTACAAATCCCACAGTTTAAAGAGTCTAACATAGATTAGAAAAAAAAAAAAAGAAAAAGTCCCTTCTTAAAGAGGGGAGGATGCATCCTTGATTTATTTCTGTTTGATTTTTATTTAAGAAGAAAACTAACATAATAAATCAATAGGATAACATTCAAGCTTAAGGATAGATAATGAGGCCTGCAAACAGCTTGACTAAATGGGCTGCATTCAGAAAATTTCCATTACATGCCAAGGTTGCAGAGTATTCTTGTACAGAAAAGCAACCCTGCAATCTCCAGGATTACAGTGCACTCTCTAAAATCTATTATAACCTTAGATCACCTGCTACTTTTACAAATTCTCACAGTTCAGAACTACTGCGAGTACTGCAAGTTATTATATTTTTCTTAGAATTCTAATCCTTGAAATGATGTGATAACTGCAACAGTTTTAGCACTGTTTCTAGATGACAGTTTGCACTGTGAAAATTTGGAACATAAAAGCTAAAATGATAACAGAACGCACAGATATATTAATCAAATATAATATTTGCACATATATCTTGCCTGAAGATTAACATGCATAAACACAAAATAATCTTCCAGAGAATAAAATCCTGTGATTGGCAGGAAATTACATTGGTTTTGTGGAAACTACTGAATTCTACTTTCCCGCTGTTCCATCTGGGCAAACCATATTACAGAGATTTTTGACATACATATAAGAAACTAAACTGAAAACTCCTTTCAAGTCATTGAATAATTACTACTACTACTACTTTTTCAAAAAGGAAATTAAAAAATTGTGGGAAATATTTTTTTTTTTTTTTAAAAAGCATCTTTCAGCTGAAAAACGTACAAAAAGCGACTGATATTTTAATCGTTCATAGAAATGCTATGAAAATATAGCCTATTACCAAGAACTTTCAGAAAGCATAACAGTCAAAACACTAAATAATCTATTAAAAAAATCTTACAGTGACATCCCTGAAAGAGACAAAAACTTTGATGGCTGATGCCAACCTCATGAAGTTTACCCATGACAAGTGTAAGGTCCTACACCTGAGTCAGAGCAATCCCAGGCACAGAGCATCCCTGCAGAGACAGACTTGGGGGTGGTGGTTGATGAGAAAATGAACAAGAGCCAGCTTCAGTGTGCATTTGCAGCCCAGAAAGCCAATCGTATCCTGGGCTACATCAAAAGGAGCGTGACCAGCAGGTTGAGGGAGGTGATCCTGAACCTCTACTCTGCTTTCGTGAGAACTCACCTGGAGTATTGTGTGCAGTTCTGGTGTCCTCAACATAAAAAGGACATGGAGCTGTTGGAACAAGTCCAGAGGAGGGCCACGAGGATGATCAGGGGACTGGAGCACCCTCTGTATGAAGACAGGCTCAGAGAGTTGAGGCTGTTCAGCCTGGAGAAGAGAAGGCTGCATGGAGACCTCATAGCAGCCTTCCAGTATCTGAAGAGGGCCTATAGGGATGCTGGGGAGGGACTCTTCATTAGGGACTGTATTGATAGGACATGGAGTAACAGGTTAAAATTTAAAGAGGGGAGGTTTAGATTGGATATAAGGAAGAAATTCTTTCCTGTTAGGGTGGTGAGGCACTGGAATGGGTTGGCCAGGGAGGTTGTGAATGCTCTATCCCTGGCAGTGTTCAAGGTCAGGTTGGAAGAAGCCTTGGGTGGCATGGTTTAGTGTGAGGTGTCTGTGCCCATGGCAGGGGGGTTGGAACTAGGTGACCTTAAGGTCCTTTCCAACCCNGGTGAGGCACTGGGTTGGCCAGGGAGGTTGTGAATGCTCTATCCCTGGCAGTGTTCAAGGTCAGGTTGGAAGAAGCCTTGGGTGGCATGGTTTAGTGTGAGGTGTCTGTGCCCATGGCAGGGGGGTTGGAACTAGGTGACCTTAAGGTCCTTTCCAACCCTAGCTATTCTATGATTCTATGATTACTGTAATAGCATTGTGTTGTATTTGTGAAATTTGAAATTAATGTACACTGAACCAGTATTTTAAAGTTTTTCCTTTTTATTTCTAGTTCACAGGAGAGAATAACTGCATAGAAAATTGTAAATAATAGTTTATCATTAAGGTGATAAATAAATTTAACCACTAATTATTGCCACTATTATTACCAGTATTATTACCATTATTACTGCTAACCTTAAACACATGCATGGGATAGTTTTTTCCTTCTTTTTAGTATCTGTGTCACTTTTTCAGTCCTAAAAAAACATTTGGTCATTATCACTTAGTCCCATCTGAGATAACATCATGAAAGGCCACAAATCTTACAGACCTCAGTACACTGCTGAGAACTCCGCAGCTGCTAAATACATTCAGAATACATTTTAAATACATTCAGAAACTTTTACATAGGTAAAAGGTGGCAGAAGTCAAACCAGGCACTTTTACTCATGATTATTTAATATAAATTATTCTAAAATGATGCTAATATCCCTGTAAAGCTTTGAATAGGGTACTAGCAGTTTAACAGAGCTTAAGCTACTAAACATATAATTAATTATTTAGTCAACAAGATGGAAAACAATCATTTCTCTTGATGTCAAGTTCTTAAAATATTGAATAATTTTTTCATTAAGCAGATCTAAGAGTAAAATGAAAACTGAATTCAAACTACATTATCTCAAGCCATCATGATGCTGTAAATGAAACTCAGGTTTAAACAACTGAATAATTTAATTTTTATTGTACTATTCTACATAATTTTCACTTAGATATAATCAAAGCTATTATTCAAAAGTTATCAAGTCCTAAAAAGCTTTACCTTTTAAAAGCTGTGTTCTAAATAATTTTTTCCACATTTTCTTAGACTTTTTGTTTCAGTAAGCTATAGTGGATATCTGGAATTCCCAGAATGACAAGTTCAGCTCTTTCTTGTAGTTAGCAAATTAGTCCAAAACTGCTATATTAGCTCACTTATTCATACTTTATCATGAGCAAAATATCGTCTGAGAATGCAATGAAATATGACTGCCATTACTAGTAACTTTCATTTTACCTGAATTTGTTCGAAAAGACCTTAAACAAGGTACATCAAGGGATGATATTAGCTTTCAGCTCAGAGGGACATCTAGTAATCATGTGGGCAGGGTGAAGGAAGAGAAAGAGCTCTTACAAAAGACCAGTTTCGAAATGCCTGTACAGAAATGAATGAGATCTGAGAACAAGGAGGAGCTAGAGCTTCAGAACGAGACACAAGAACACAAGGGTTGAAACATCATCGGCATAAATAAGACATGGCAGACCAGTTCACAGAAGTGAAATATTGTGATGGACAGGTAGGCTCTACAGGAAAGAAGCAGAGAAAAAAGGAGGTGGGTTGGCTTGTTCATGAAGGAGCTGCTTAAATATATAGAGCTCTTCTATAGCAGTCTGTTTGATAACTCATGTTGAGAGTTTGCTACAATCCACCTGGAGAGTGTGAAGTAGCTGAATCCTCATTTAAAAAACCTGAGAACATCTCCAGGTGACACATCTTACTCATTGTGAGAGACTTTAAGCTTTCTGACATCTGTAGAAGGACAATATAGAGGAATGGAAGCAATCCAGGAGGCTTCTGGGGGATGTCAGGGACAACTTCATAACACCAGTTTTCAATGGGATAACCATGATTTCCTGGATATGCTAATATAAAAGGAAGAAATGGTTGATGTAGTTAGCAGTAGTAGTTTTGGCTGTGATGACCATGAAGTTGTGGAGTTCAAGATCTTAACAGGTATGAAGGCAAGTAGCAGAGTAAGAACTTTGAATTTAAGAAGTGCTAATTCACGTATCCTGGAGGGAGGCAGCTCTGAAGGGTAAAACAAGGCAAGAAAGTTTGCAAGTGTTTAAGGATAATATCCTCCATTCAAAAGAACAATTACTCCCTATGCTCTGATATGTGAGCAGATGTATCAGGAGCCTGGCTTGGAAACTGATTCATCTGAGCAGGGAACTCATGAATTCTAGGGAAACTAGCATCTGTAGGAGGATAAAATGCTAGATCAAGTGGATCATGGGTCTTCCCACAGAAACTGCAGAAGCTCTGTCTTTTGGGAGTTCTAAGGACCTGAGTGGGCAAAGCCCTAAGAAACCTAATCTGAACTCAGTATTGACCCCTCTTCAAGCTGAAGGGTCTCTCAGGGTCCTTATTGCCTGAATCACCCTGTAAAACCTCATCTTAACATCAGTTTTAATGTCCACTATTTTCATAGGAATTTATGAAAACCAATGTGCATACCACCCTTATTATTAGCTGACCTTATACGGTAAGGATGATAGACCAAAATTCTTGCATTTCCTATAACTTGTCTTTCAGTTGCCTAAGTGAACTTCTGAAATAAGTAGAATTACACTTAATTTTCACATTCAAACATTTAAATTAAAGATGCACAGTTTAATTAAAAAGGTAACTTCAGGGCAAGCAATCCTGAGACTCTTGTGATAATGTGATAGAAGCAAGTTGGATTTTATTTTTATAATTTTGTATCTGCCACCCATGAATTCCAATAAAATTCCAAAATAATTTTCTAAGCTATAAGAATACTGACTCCCCCTCACCCCCATCTTTAGCTTAAAATATTTTCCACTTGACTACCTGTAAAGCCAATATTTGCTCTTTTTCAATGCTAATCTTCTAGTGTCTTTAAGACTTTCCACAGTGTATTCCTCCTGAATCATGGATGCAGAAATGCTCAAAAAAACCAGCCATGGTTTAAATCCAGTCCATGCTGCTCAGCAACAACTAAAACACCAGTGTGTTATCAACATTATTCTGAGACTAAAGCCAAAATACAGCACTGTATCAGCTACTAGGAAGAAAATTAACTCTATTTCAGCTGAAACAATATGAAAAAGTCAAACCTATATGAAGCAAACAGTAATTTTGAACATCAATATAAAAAAACAGTATTTGAAAGAAAGGTAATTTATCTAGGAAACAACTCATGCTGCAGCTGGTATTAGAATGGGCTCTGAATCAGGCCACTACCAAAAGAACATATCCCCAAACCCTTACTTCAGCACTGGAAGAACAGACAGGTAAAGGGAGGAAGTAAAGGAGGCTCCTGTAGTATATGTACAAGCAGAGGATCTGAATTTTAGCTACTCTGCTTGCCACAGAAGAGCCCTTCAGTATAATTCTCTAGATCCCAGCTGAATATTCCACACCATTTCTTCATCTGCATTTAGTCTCTCATTGTAAAATATATTTTCGCAGACTTTCTATCAGACTTAAGTAGATGTTGCTATGGGCTATGTGACACTAGTTACAGTGTTGATTTTTCTTCTGTGTATGTTTGTCTCAACTCCCTTTCCCTAGCCACCCTTCAGTATCTCTTCGTTAAGCTAGTAAGATCTGCCTTCCTCATCTTTGTGTCACAATCTCCTGAGTACTCGGAGCAGTCTTCCCTCATCTAAGGTAATCAGTTTCCATTTTTTCCCTCCCCAAATCCCAGTCATAGAATCACAGAATCTTTAGGATTGGAAAGGACACCTCACACTAAACCATGCCATGCAAGGCTTTGTCCAACCTGGCCTTGAACACTGCCAGGGATGGAGCACTCACAACCTCCCTGGGTAACCCATTCCACTGCCTCACCACCCTTACAAGTAAAGAACTTCCTCCTTCTGTCCAATCTAAACTTCCCCTCTTGAAGTTTTAACCTGTTACCCGCTGTCCTATCACTACGGTTCCTAATGAGGAGTCCCTCCCCAGCATCCTTATAGGCCCCCTTCAGATACTGGAAGGTTCCTATGAGGTCTCCACGCAGCCTTCTCTTCCCCAGGCTGAACGGCACCAACTTTCTCAGCCTGTCTTCAAACAGGAGATGCTCCAGTCCCTTGATCATCCTTGTGGCCCTCCTCTGGACTTGTTCCAACAGCTCCATGTCCTTTTTATATTGAGGACACCAGAACTGTACACAATACTCCAGGTGAGGTCTCACGAGAGCAGAGTAGAGGTTCAGGATCACCTCCTTCAACCTGCTGGTCACACTCCTTTTGAGCCCCCATCTATCTCAACATTATTTCAGTTCCTTTTCATTCCCTTTGTTACTGCATCTTCTGGTCCATCTCTCATTTGTTCAGTAACAGACAAAAACAGTTCTCTATTTTTAAGATGATGTTTGGATGCACTGTAAGTATACAAAACATACATGCCCACCCTGACACTGTTTGTGGCAGTAGAGGGCTGGTATTATAAGCAAACAGCTACTTTTGTTTCTGGCAGAAGAATGTATTAGCATGTGGGGCTTTTGCAAAGCTGTTCTATATTATTTCAGGTGCTGATACAGTAAAAGGACTAATCTAAACTATGTAGATGTCATGGTTTAAACCCAGCCACACATCTCGTTCACTCACTCAACCCCCCTTTCTTGCCCTCCCCCTACTCCTGGAGGGATGGGGAGGAGAATCAAAAGAATGCAACTCCCACAGGTTGAGATAAGAACAGTTTAGTAACTAAGGTATAACACAAATCACTACTGCTACCACCAATAATCATAATGATAAAGGAAATAACAAGGGAAGAGAATACAGCATCTCACCAACCACCAACAGATAACNAGTAACTATAACACAAATCACTACTGCTACCACCAATAATCATAATGATAAAGGAAATAACAAGGGAAGAGAATACAGCATCTCACCAACCACCAACAGATAACTCACAACACCCCAACTCAACCGAGCGCTGACTGAATGATCCTCCAACTCCGCAGAACTAGCCCCTCCGGGTAACTCTCAGTTACATCCTGGTCATGACGTGCTGTGGTGTGGAATACCTCTTTGGTTAGTTTGGGTCAGGTGTACTGTCCCTGCTTCCTCACGGACTCCCCTCTTCCCTGGCAGAGCATGAGGCTCACAAAGTCTTTGGTCTGAGCAAAACATTTGAGCAGTAACTAAAAACATTGCTGTTATCAGCTCCGTTCTCAGGCCGAAAGTCAAAACACAGCTGCGCAAGCTACTATGAAGAAGAAAACGAATGACTGCTACTGCTAAACCCAGGACAGTATAAGAACATCCTGTTCTTACACTTCTGTAATCTTCAATGCCATAAAGCTAAGTGGCGCAGTTTGGGTATGGAGTCCTTTTCCCAAACTCTCAAAACTGCACTACAGAAATGCAATTTTTCTGCTTCGGGTTTTCAGTTGGTTGGTCTGTTTGGTTTGGGGTTTTTTTCTGCCAATTTTCCATTCCTCTTCCCATTTTCTGGCCCCATATAAAGCTGATGGTTATCCAAGCAAGGCAAACCAGACAGATGACTACAAATGCAAGCATTTTAATGATGATTACAGGTGGTAAGCAGTACCAAGCTTCCCCCTAATTATCTGAGCTTTTTGCTCTCTCCTACATTCATTTTACAACCTATACAAAAACCAGCTGCATTCCCATCTTTCAAACTGCACCTGACCAAGACCTCACACTGCCTTTCTCTCTCTTATGCTCTTATGACAGAGGCTCAACAGTTCTAGTTTTTGTTTGGTAATTTGCTCCTTTTTCGTATGATCCTCAACACTGCACTTGAATAGGGAACAACAACTTTCTCCATCCTATTTCAAGTTCAAAGCTCATATATAGCAAAGCATGCCATGCAAAGGACAAGTAGAGGTCACACCCTACTTCCTATGAGAAACAGAAGGTAGAACTACAAATAATTTTAAAGGAATAAATTGGAAAAAATATGAGAACTATATTGCTCACAGTATAGTCAGTGCTTGGAAAATACTATGCCTAACTTCAGGTAAGTCCCCTTCAGTGAATTTTGCTTCCTCAGATTTCAGTAAAGCATTATGATGTCCACTGGATCAAGAAAGGCCAGGGTGTTTGGCAGTAGTTAGACCATACGATAAAGAAGCAGGTTTAGATCTGTCAAAGCAGCTACTGCAGGAAGCTTGCCAATGAGCTGTATGGCAAAAAAAAAAAAAAAGGAAAACTGCTTTTCTCAGATCATTAGTTAGATTGTAGTATTGGCCAGCTGCAAGAGAAAACATAGCTGTTATGGATGTCTTAACTGTTTTCACCTTTTTTATTTCCTCCCCTCCTAACTAGGGAGCATTTGCAGGTAAACTCAGTTATTGGTGACTGGATACCTTAGCTATGGGGTAAGGATTATAGAATCATAGAATAGTTACAGTTGGAAAGAACCTTAAGATCATCAATTTCCAACGCCCCTGCCATGGTCAGGGACAACTCACACTAAACCATGCCACCCAAGCCTCTGTCCAACCTGGCCTTGAACACCAACAGGAATGGAGAATTCACTACTTCCCTGGGCAACCCATTCCAGTGCCTCACAACCCTTACAGTAAAGAATTTCTTCATTATATCCAATCTAAACTTCCAGTTAAGCTGAGTCTCAGATCTGCAGTTAAAAGCTAAGCTAGCTCAACTGAAGTTCAGGTTTTGCAACACTAACATTTCATAAAACTGAAAGCCACAGGTCAGATCAGCTGATCTAGCATCTGTGCTGGAAGTTCCTACCTTTTCCTCTAATTCCAAGGTAGTCAACACCTAAAAATTAAATCAATTAAAAAAAAAAAAAGTGAGTTTACAGGATCCCTAGTAAATCTAAACTCAAATGTCTTTTGGTTGATGTAAAATTAATCTTTTAAATTCTAAGGCATAGGAAAATATATTTAAATTCAAGACATGTTTAACGGGTACTTAAAGCAAAACAAAAATCCAAACTATGTTAATCACTAAAAACAGAACCAGAACTTTAAAAAAATAATAATATATAAAGCAGCCCTGCTTTCCCACTCTGCTATATTGGCTATGTATCACCCTAACTTTAACATATAATGGGATGGAGAAGAAGCCCTGAAGTGTATTGTACAATTTTGTTTGGAACATTAACCAAAAAACCTGAAAACCAAACCCAAACCCAAACCAACCCCTAAGCTGTTTGCATTCCCTAGGTTCAATGCAACATTCAAATAATATTGATATACCAATTAGAAATAATAGAATGGCAAACTTTCTACTTGTCTTTTCTGCTTTCCTCAGACTTGGTTAGTAAAGTAACATTTTCCCTTTCCTTTTTCAGCCTTTACCAACTCCAAGTGTTGTGATACGAGGCATCTATTTGAAGAATGAAATCTATAAACAAGAAACACTGCTAAGAAGCTGCACACAAATGTTACTGCACTCAAAGGAGCTATATTTTTTCCAAAGGGAAAAGTTAGTTTTTAAATACAAATAAAAGTGTTATTTTAAAAACCTTGTGTAGTGGGAAATCCCATAGACTCATTTTACTTCCATATCCTGTACATTCTTCAGTATCCCATATAATACTACTCCATTTATGGTTAACACAATCTCAGACAAAAACTTCAGTAGTACTACAGGAATATAGAGAGGAGTAGTTATTGTTAAGATTACGTGACATTTCATGTTTTATAAACATGAAATATTTTTATAAACATTTTTATAAATATAATTTTTATGAACATATTTGTTTTATAAACATGTTTTTAATTGCTCATAACTGCAACAATGTATTTTTTTCCTCCTTTCTTTGACATCCAAGGTGGAGAACATCATGGGGTTTGTAGGTTCCTTTGGTTTGTTTATTTGTTTGGTTTCGGGTAAAGGAAGTGAGAATAAGGCAAAAATGAAAGGGGAATTATTGTACCAAACAGCTTTGCTGGTCTTGAGAAATATCTGGCATAGGTTAAAAAATGTCTGGTGAACAGCTCTGCTGCTTCAGTGATCTGGAGCAGGGAGATTATGCACAAGCAAATTATATACTTTTGTATAGCTAATGTAGCTTTTTACATACCATGAAAATCTGCCCACATATGCCAAACAGAAGTTCAAAATTATATTTTTTAAAGGCTTACAACATTTTTAAAATACCCAGTCAAGACAAATAGCTATGCTGCCCAAAAACTCATTAACACCTGACCAGCAGCACAAAGAAACTAAACTCTTATTGGCCCAAGACTCCAGAAGCCTAGCAAGGCTTCTCCTGGCACTTCTAAGTCCCTCCCAGCAGCTCTGAGTCAGATCAGAAACAGGCAGGAATATATGGGCAGAAAGCCTGCCTCCCATCTATCTTCCAACACTCAGGCTGAACTGAAAAGGCAGTTGTCTCTTTCAACTGCCTTAGGAGAAAAAGACAAAGGGAAAGTAAGATATGGTCAAGCAATACGCTTAAATAGGAAATTTGTAAAGAGAGGACAGAACTGCCTCCTATTTCAGAAAGAACAGAAAGGAATCAATAGATCAGCCATCAGTGGGAGGTCTTTGGAAGATGGGACTGAACTATCTAATGGGTACAGACAACCTGAGGTCACTCCAGTACCTGTACCATCTCACATAACTCTCTTCTGCTTAACTAATGCAAGTCTGCCTTCTCTTGTACACAAAGTTCTAACTTCTTCCCTCTTTTAAGTAAGGATACTCTAGTAAGACCTGTCATGCTTTATCTCCCCTTTCTCTTTTTTAACTCTTAGATTTTCTCCCAGTCAGTATTCAAAGCAGATCACTTACTACTACACAGCTCCAAGCAGTCATACATCATGATACAACCCTAAACTGAATTTAATATTTATCTCATGTCATTTCCCCAGTCAGTGAACAGAACGGATCTATTCTTGGCATCCAGTTGGATACAAAACCCAGGTTACATAGTAAAGCCATTTTCCATAGTGTCCTTGTCTGAACTGCTGCTGAGAGTGGAAGCCATGTGGCAACTGTGAACTGAAGCAATAATCCTACAGATAATGCTGCCCTGAGGGACTGTCTTCTATCTCTTCTCTTCCTGTACATTACATCATTTAAACCAGTCCCCTAAGGGTGACTATTATGTGCACTTGATGTTTTGGCTACTGAATGTAAGAAAGTGTTGAAAATGCATTGCTTCTGTTTAAATCAAAGAGGATCTCTGCCTGGAAGAGATAAAATGCTATGAAATAAAAAATCTTCTGACCTATCAGGAACAACTCATCATGACCATAACACCCAAAATCAGCAGATACCTTTCCTATTTCCTTTTTAGTACTTCAGCTGCTCACCTGAAATACTGTCTCCACAATGAAACCAGGTACTGTAAAGACAAGGACTAATAATATTTGTGAACTACTCAAGACCAAAGTGATAAGAACCACAGAAAAGCTCAAAGGAAATTGTTAGCTTTGTCATCAGAGCATGTTTTGATTAGGGTACAGTAAATAAAGCCTATGGCCACACACGGAACACCGAGAATGAAACAAAATGACGAAGGCAGCAATCATCAAGTAAGCATTAGCCCCTCTGTGTACTTAATGAAGTGTAACTCCTAGGGGGAAAAACCCCAGTATGTGAAGTATGTGATTCTCTAGTTAAAGACTGTGCCATTGCGCAGGAGCATAGGGAGGACAAAATTAAGACAGTTCTTTAATTCTTTAATTTTGCAACTTTTAAGTGCTTCATTTCTCTACTTTTACAGAACTCTTAATGAAGCTTTTCAGATGCAGTTTAGAAACACACACATGGTAACAGCTCCAAGAAGAAAACAGATTAATATAAAAGGCAGAAATTAAAAAGACATTTTAATCCCATGACAAATGGGATTACACAAATGTTCAATCTGAAAACCCCAAACTTCTTACTTTATTGTTATGAACCAATACAAGTGATAAAAGTGATAGCATAGCACTGAAACATGGGAGGTGCAGGAAGATGCCTTTTTTTGTGTGCGTGTGTTGTGGCTCTTTGGCCTTTCTAAACAAAAAGCTGGAAAATAGACATTCAGCACCACAGCCGCTGTTATTCTCTATACTGAGCTACAATTTGATTAAATAAAAATGCACAGGAGCATTTTATTTAAGTTATAGGCATATTAAGTTATAGGCACATATATCCTATATCTCTATTAAAACTGTCTGTTTAAAATCATAAAGTATGATTATTTAGAGAAGACTGTTATGAGTCTGTAGAATCAAGATTTTTGTCCTTCTCAGGACTTTCACAATTAGTGTAGAGACACAAAAAGTGTTTTCATATAATATGAATTGGTTCTTTTTGTCACAAAGGTAGTTTATGCAATTCTGAAGGTATTGTAAATTGCTGTTGTTTTTTTTTTCCCTCGTATGGCATAAGCCTGATTAAATTAACTTGTTATAATTATTTACTTTTATATACTATCTTGTCTCATTATAGAAACATGGTAACTTTTCAGATAAACTGAAATACAGTATTATCACAGAATCATTGAATGGTTAGCGTTGGAAGAGTTAAAGACCATGTATCCAAACTCCCTGCCATGGGCACAGACACCTTCCACTAGACCAGGTTGCTCCAAGCCCTGTCCAGCCTGGCCTTGAACACTGCCAGGAACAGAACAGCCACAACTTCCCTGGACAATCTGTTCCAGTGCCTCACCACCTGCTCAGTAAAGAACTTCTTCTTTATATCTAATCTAAATCTCTTCCAGTTTAAAGTCATCCTCCTTGTCCTGTCACTACATGCCCTTATAAAAAGTCCCTCTCCAGCTTTCTTGTCAGCCCCTTTAGGTATTAGAAGGCTGCTATAAAGTCCCCTGGAGCACTCTCTTCTCCAGACTGAACTAACCCAACTTTATCAGACTGTCTTCACTGGAGAGGTTCTCCAGGCCTCTAAAGCTGCAGATTAAAGATAGACAGTTCTGTAAATCTACATATTACTCCACTTGAAGGGTCAGTGGATTTTTATCCAAACAAACCCTTGTATTTGCAGAGCCATTAGAACCCTGCTTATGGCAGCTTGTTTATGAAAATTATTTTTAATTTGTTAAATTATTTAAGTTACTCTATAGCTTGTTCTGTAGAGTTTCTAGGCTTTGCATCAGGTGGTTTTATAAATGGGAAATTTATGCTATTCATTACAATAAGTTGTTTATAATCATTATGGTCAGTGACTGAAACTGTGTTTTTTTTCCCCATTCCAATTGTTCCCTTAAGATATTTTCCTGTACTACCCAGAATTGAAACAACTGTGTTTGAATAAATACTAATCCAAAGCTAAATTCACATAAAGTTAGTAAAAGAAATGAGCACCTTAGAATAACATGTCAAGCTTTTCCTCCCAAGCCGCACATTTTTTTCCATTATTAGATTCAGCCTAACTTTTCTCCATTTGATCTTAAGAGCATTTGTTTGTGAAGGTGGGGTGATGTGCAAACCAGCAAAAAATAGCACCATGATAAAGCACCATTCTCTTGCTTTCTAACACAAACACTATAGCTCTTTAGCTGTTGCCACAATCCATTTAGAGCTGGAAGTCTGCACTCAGGTCAGTTCCTCATAAAGTACTGCATAAAACACTCAGACGTAACAAACACAATACCATAATAGCAGAGTACTCCACATGTTTGCTTCAATATAATAGCTTACTGGATCAAGACTGAAAACTCTTCTTAAAAGTAGTCTCAACATCCTGGTACTATCTTGCTTTAAAGGTATCTTGCTGGCCAGAATGATACCACCTTCTTTGAAGTAGTGTGAGAATCAGAAGAGTTAGTTAGCCTTTAAGAAGTGAAATGGCTATGAAATGCTCTTGCCTCCGTAATTCCATGACAATTATATATTACCTCTCCGAGAAACAGACCTATAATGTTATTAACTGATGACAATATTTGTCTTTTACAAATATTAGAGTAGATTCAGAACTGCAAAATTCCATTTTACAAGCTTGAATAAATGCATTAAATTACTAAGTTCCTCTTTAAATCTTTTCATAAGCATTCTGTGATACATTAGCAGACTGCTAACAGCTTTACCACAAATCAATTGTCCTTTCAAACAGCTTTTCTACATTTGTTATCAGCAAAGACATGATGAGACAGGAGAGAAAATTGTGTATACATAGCAGCTATGTCAGTCTCATCCATTCGCTTAATATGTAATGCTTATGACAACAACAGATTTCTTTGCCATTGAAATGAAACAACCTAAATATCAGGCTGTGGCTCACAGAGGCAGCTCATTAGGAAATGACAGTGCTGGAGAAGAAAGCTACTTACAAAAAGAAAAAAAATAGATTCCTCAGAAGCAATAAATTAAATAAACAACCAACCCTTCCCTTCAAAGAAACTACATAATTGCAAGCACCGTTACAAGCATTTTTAAAAACGAATTTTTAAGCAAACAGCTTCATCATCTGTCAGATTATAACAAAAATTCCTAAACACTGCATAAGTGTATGGATGTCTTCTCATGTTCAAGTTGTCCAAGATATATTCCATCCAATTATACAGTGATATCTTTGTGTGCAATCACTGAGATAAGCAAACCTCCAAAGAGCCTCAGGCTGTTAATGACATTTGCAGATCTCTGTGAATGGGTCATCATACAACTACATGGAACAACAAAATCCCTGAATCTGAAATCCTTTGTTTCTTACACTATATGAAAATGCAAACCAAAATTTTAACTGTAAAAGATATGTTTTAATTACAATAAATACTAATGACCTGGATATACTATCTTTCCTTTTAAACAGAGCATATTTTAGTCCAGTGTGAATACTTGCTTTGTGAGATCATAAAAATATTAGCAATCTCATTATTTTCAAATATCAGGGATACTATTAATAATGTAAACAGCTGCAATGTCAGTGGATTTAATTAACAGTTAAAAATATGAACAACAGGGAGTAAGACAACATGCTGTTTTTAAAGATGTGCAAAATGAAAGTATCTGCTCCTTGTACCTGGAATATTGATGACCCAAATTTGCTCTAGCTCACTGCACAAAAGACAGGCACAGGCAGGCCTATTTCAACTTACTGAAAGAATACAAAGGAATTTTCATTTATTTTCCCTTCGAAGCCAGCTCAGAATGCAGACACTGGTATTTTACCATCCTTACCCTGCCTTACTCTTTACCTCCTTTACCCTTACCTTCTAACCTCCAGAGCCTGCCTCAGCCCAGCTTAACAGCTTGCTCTTTCTTAAGGTTCCCAAGATGACTGACAATATCTAAAACAGGCCAGGGGAAACACACTGTGCAAGAAGCCCACTCAAATGAAAAAAAACCAAAAAAAACCAAAAAACCAAAAAAAAAAAAAAAAAAAAAAAAAAAAA
>NDXB01004574.1:55214-73294 GCA_002631895.1 Agapornis roseicollis
TTTTTTTTTTTTTTTTTAATTCTTTAAGGCATTACAAGTGTTTATATAACATCTCATTCTTCTGACCTAGCTTTGCCTAATTGCCTATTTTGGGAAAAACTAGCATGCTTTTTGAGGACAAGTATGGACGATATGGGGTAAAAAAAGAGCAGAAGCAGCACAAAAAATAGAGAACACAACTGAATGCCAGTCTGGAATAGAAGGAAAGAAAACAACAACAACGATGCTAAAAGATGAAGAAGGGATGAAAGACAGAAGGGAAGGGAAATAGTTTTTCCCTGGCTTGGGGAAAAAAGGGAAATAGACATATAAAGAAGTAAAACTGAGATGAGAAAAGGCAGAGACATATTGTTTTGAGAAAGAAAAAGGCATTTTTTGTGATATCTGGCAGCTAGAAGTTATATTCAGGGAAACAGTGAATTTGAACAAAAGAACCACCCAAGTATGTACAGCAAAACAGCCCAGTGTGATCTGCCTCTCCAGGCCATTAACCACTTCCAAAGCAAAACCAAAACAAACAAAAAAAAATACAACACAAAACCAAAACAAACAAAAAAAAATCCCCAAACGAAGATTTGACTTGCATCCAAAAATACCAGAATAATGCAAGTTAGATATGATCTCCAAAATAAAAACAGGCAGGGGTGAAATGTACACACAGACTTAGGTTTGAACAAATAAATTTGCTGCATGTTTGTTAAAAACACTCCAACCCAACCCACCATTCCTCAGCCTTTTCCCCTAAATAAATTGCTGCAGGTACAACTCCCAAGGTAAAAGCAGGAGCACAATTCCAATAGAATGAAATAATAAATAAATAAGATAATAAACAGAATTTTAGTTCACATTTTCAGAACATTTTAAGTATACACAACATGGGGTATTCAGCTCCAATTCATATATTGGCAATGGTATTCCCAGCAGCTCGTCTAGTCCTCCTCTGGTCTATCACATGCAAACACAGTTAGGGAACTGATCATACTTCTCCCTGTCTATGGATTTGATTCAGGAGGAAGGAGAAGAACTGCTAATAGAGAATAACTCTCCTGAAGAGCCCATGGGCTGGTCTCTTGCTTCTTGCTGGCTGGCTGTTAAGTGGAGTGCCTAATAACTCAGTTGTTTAGATTGAAAAACAAGAACAAAAGCAAAACCCAAAGAAAGAGGACCCTGATTTTGCATTTCTTGTCATCACTAGCATAAGAACATGGGAAGAGAGTATCAGCGCTTTCCTCTCCCATATCACTTGATACCATACTGTCAAGACATTTCCCTCAAATGTTGGTGATCCACCCTTGCCTTAGGCTTTCAATAATAAGGATATGAAAGAGTTTTGAACCACACTCTTACCAGAAATACCCTGGTCTCCCAGTTATTGACAGCTCTGCAAGCACAAGCTTTACTGATTTTGTTTGCTGATTTTCTTTTCTTCTCTAACTAGAAATTTTGTTGGATCCAGGACCCAGAAAGATTTTCCCAGAGGGAAATCACTCCTAAAATTAAACCTAAGAAGCCGCACTGCTTCAATATGTAAAATTTCACTGCAAAGGATAAATCACTCCCCAAAATTAAAACACAAACCTATCTCTTCCTGAGAAACTACTGCTCAAAAAGAAAGGATTTTAGCTTATGACTTAAGTTATCTTTACATGGAAATACATAATAATTCATTTGGATATATCAACTTTTTGGCAGGCACAACTGAAATTATACAATCATAGAATCAACTAGGTTGGAAAAGAAAGACCTTTAAGATAATCAAGTCCAACTGTTAACCCAGAACTGCCAAATCCGCCACTAAACCATGTCACTTAGGGCCTCATCTACACAGGTTTTGAACACTTCCAAGGATGATGATTCCACCACTTCCTTGAGAAGCCTCCTCCAATGTTCCATATTGCCAGGACACCCAAGTACCTTGACAAAATACCAATAAAGATGATATATAAGCTTTCCTTCTTGTTGCTAAAAGCAATTAAAAAAAACAAAAACAAAAAAATGCTTAGTGCTAGAAACTGTATTAACTTCAGCACAAATCCAAAGAAAATTTGGGGAAGTTACCAATATTACTGAAATAGGAAAGAAAAGTAAGAGGAGTTCACAGATACTAACTTCATCTTTTCCAGTTAATAAGCTTGAGGAAAATATCTTACTATTTCTTGTTGGATTAACAGAAATTTTATTTCTTTTTTACAGATTAAGGAAGCACATGCTAGAAGCTGATGACACGTCATGCAGTGCTACAGAAAATCAACAGGGATGCCTTTTCCCATACAGATTTGCTACTACTATTATTATACATAAAACCTATTGGAACCCCACAAACTAAAACTGCAATTTCTGAAATAGGTGATGAAGGATCCTTTGATTCTTTCATCCCATAAAGACTGCTAAGGACTTGTCACTTAGCATAGAGATCACACTCTGCTCAGAGTAAGGAAACAATATTTGCTGCTCAGTCCTATCTCTGGTTGTTCATCTGACTTGGAAAAAAGGGTAGAATCTAAACGGTTTAACTCAGGGAGTGATTAATGTTATAAACACATTAAATGTATCTTAACTGTATTAACTCTAGTTTCAGGTGTCCTTGATTTAACCCATCTTTGCTCCTTCCCAGAGAAAAAGGGAATTGTTAACAGCAGAGCAATTGCTAGCTCAAAAAAAACCGGTATCACCTACTTTTTATTTTTTTTCTCTCCCTCCTCAAAGCACACACATATTTTCATACTCTGTTCCTTGTGGAGGAAGGACTGAAGTGTTAGGACAGATTGATAGGCACAAGGAGGTAGGCAAGGTTGCAGAAGTCCCTCTGCAAGCCCTAACATACAGCCAGCATCAAGCAAATCCTCATCAGTTAAGGACTAATAAAATTGGTTTGCGTATACAGTATGTTTAGTGGCAACCCATAATAAGTGTTGCTACTCCTCTGTACCAATGATCTGAGAATTGCTGAAACTAATTTAAGGTGGAAGCAAGCGCTCTCACCTTGGCTGCTGTTACCAAGCCATCTCAAAGCAAACCCCAGCCTTATAAATGTTGCTGTCACCACTGTGGGAAAAGTTTCATACCAGAAAAAAAGCAGCACTGGCAAATCCTGTATTTCAGCAATGTCACAAAAAAAGTCTCCACAGAGTAAGAAACTTGGTTTTCAGCAATTTCAGATGGCTCTGGCCTTTGTGGTTTTCACAAGAAGAGTTGTTATATGCACTGTAAAAAGGAAAAATATGATAAAGGAGCTGTTGCCAACAGCAAACTTTCCTTGCCAGGACACAGAGGTTGTAGGTTTCTTGGGGGGTTATGTTTATGTTTTTTTAAGCTTAAAAAAACAAATCAACATTTAATCAATCAGCAGGCCACCTCACAGAATCACAGAAACACAGAATCACCAGGTTGGAAGGGACCTCTAAGATCATCAAGTCCAACCCATGCCCTACACCTCCACTAAACCACGTCATCAAGTGCCATATCCAGTCTCTTTTTAAACATATCCAGGGATGGTGACCCCACCACCTCTCTGGGCAGACTGTTACAATATTTTATTATTCTTTCTGTGAAAAACTTCTTCCTAATATCCAACCTGTACCTTCCTTGGCACAGTTTGAGGCTGTGTCCTCTCGTTCTGTCCGTTGCTGCCTGGTGAAAGAGACCAACTCCCACCTGTCTACAACCTCCTTTCAAGAAGTTGTAGAGAGTGATAAGGTCACCTCTGAGTCTCCTTTTCTCCAGGCTACACAACTCCAGTTCTCTCAATTGCTCTTCACAGGGCTTGTACTCCAAGCCCCTCACCAGCCTCGTTGCCCTCTTTTGGACGCGCTCGATCATTTCCACGTCCTTCTTAAACTGAGGGGCCCAGAACTGGACACAGTACTTAAGGTGTGGCCTCACCAGCGCCGAGTACAGGGGAAGAATAACCTCCCTGTTTCCGCTAATAACCTCAGAGTAAGCCATGACAGAGGCACTGCATGGGAGTATTAACAGAATAATTATTAAAAAATAACAAATTTATGTAACTAGTTAAAATTATCCACAATTCTCATGTTTACAACTTATATGAAAAATGCACAATTGCCTTTAATTTGTTCAGAAAACTGAACATACATGCTTACTGTTAGCCTGACCGTGTCTTTTCTTAGCTAGAGATTTTTACAATCTAGATTTCTGTTTGTGTTCAAATGTGAACAATAAATAACAAGGGCCCAAGGATAGTAAGATTTATTCATGAACCAGTCAAAGCAGCATACATTAAAAACAGTAGCCCACAGCTTTCCAAATAACAGACTGTTCACTAATAACAAATGAAGGTGAAATAAGTATCAGGATTTAAAACATGTAATCAGACTCTAATTCACAAGACCAGTACCTAGTGTTTCACGCAAGCTTCTGAAGTAAAAATGAAAATGCTGTACTGTTTTCAGCAAATGCCACCTAGTGATACATAGTTGCAAAGCTTTAAACAGCCTTTTCTTTCTTTTAATGTATTTTCTCTGAGATTTTCAGATTTGCTTCTATGCAAAAAAACCCAAAACCAACCAAACAAAACAAAACAAAACAAACAAACAAAACCCACCAAAACTTCACATGGTCAAAGGCCATCAAAATTCATGTCACACACATGCAGAACACAGGAAGGAGGATGGGTTAACCACACTTAAAGGACAAACATTTGTTTCAGCTTTTGTTAAAATATTCATTAGAAATATCTACACTACGTACTCAGTGATGGCTAACACTTGCCTGTAATATTTCAAGTTTCTTTTTTTGTTCCTCTGTTGAAAGCAATTAGAGAACAGGCTGTTCTAGTCTGCTTGAGTGACTGGTGTATACTTTATTTCATCTGACCCAATTAGTGTCTGAGTTAATTAGTAGAAGCTGCCACTGAGACATGTATCAGAGAAGTTTGCAATTAATGAGACCAAGGTGTTAATATGCAATTGTTTACAATACACACCCTGTTCTTGCAGTGAAAATACTGTCTTAGCAAAGCTGATAAAATTTACTGTCCCACAGCTAGGCTTCACCTTATTATACACTGTTTGCAATACTTTGAAAGAAAAGAAAACATGCCCCTAAGCACAGCTGTATAAACGAAAGGTAAGTGATCGGTGTTTTCCACTCCTATTTTCACCTCGCTGGAAGTAGCCAAAGTAATGATGAATGTGTCTAAATCAAAGTTGTGATTTATTTCATTCACAAAGGACTGCTACACATTGCACGCTCTCAGGCCTCTTGCCTTCCTCCCACCATCACTTTCAAGGACAGAAAAGAAAGGATAGTCAAAGACTAAGATTCAAAAAGTCCCTGCTGATACTAATCAAGAGAACAGGGGGTGGGGAGGTAACTAACAGAATAGAATTTAATTCCTCTAGCCCCCTTCTAATTTCACAGCTACTTTATACTGTTTGAAATGGCTCAATTGCACAAGTAACTAAAGGATCTTAAATTTTCAGAAATACACATTACAGTCTGAGTGTTTAATCTATTGATATACTAAATGTCACTCCCTCTTTTTACCCCACATTTGGGAAAACTGCACTGTTTCATACAGGTGAATGATAATTCAAATTAGATAAAAGTCTAAATACCAGCACTTGATAGAAAACTTGGATTGCAAAACATGTTAAACATGCATCCCCTACCCTCTATACCATTCAAGCATCCTTGAAAGGACAGAGAAAGTCACTGAATTTCGAGACAGTTCATAAGCAACACTTTGCAAACAATCATAATGTTTCCTGTAGACTGTTCTTCCTTCAGCTTTTTTATGAAGCTTCTATTTTTCATTAAATAGCTTTTGTTGGGAAGTGACCATTTAGTTCCTTGCACAAAAATTAAAAACATTCAAATTGGAAGAAGGCAGGGATGGGAGGAGGCGTTTGACTCCTTTTGTTATTCATATACTGGAAAATGAAAGCACAACAGAAATCAGTTTAACTCTTCATCCCAAATAGGGTGACCACCACTACAAGGAAAATGCATTTTATAGTATTTTTAAAGCAAAACGTATTGAAGTCAGAATTCAGCAATGTCCCTAGAGCAATCAATAGTTTCTACCCTTTGTTTTCCCCAGGAACCAGTGGAGAAAAAACTATCATGATATGAAACAGGAATTATAAGATGTAGAAATTATGTCATCACAGACAAGAGAAGCTCTTTAGGTAACATACGATCCTTGTCTCGTAAGTTCTACAATGCATTGCATTAGTTTCTGATACAGTATGTGTCTGTCAAGTACTATGGCCAGAAGTAGGCAGCCCACGATACATTTGGGGAGGTACAAGATGCTTTTTTTTTTTTTGTTAAGTAGTCAGGCATAGGTCCCACTTATGAGCACCAGAACAACATTATTTGGTAAGTGTTATTGTTTAATAACATATTGCTCACAACTCTGCAGATACTTCTCAGATTATTTTCAAGTTTTCTAAGGAACTAACTGAAAGTAGTAAGGATTCCTATCCAAAACCCAGTTGTGCACTGGCATCTGTGTGGGGCTGGACAGAGAGTTCATTCACACATGGGGATAAAGCACAACATATTAAAGCTATCATGTGAGGGTGGAGTTGAAAGAATTGGTAAAAAAAAAATAAAAGGAAAAGAGACACTGAGATACCAAGGAAGAAAGAGGAGATATGTAATTCCTTTATCTATATATTGAGTCATTTTTTCCATGCTTTGGAAGGGGGAAAAGCAAAAGGGGAAGCAATTTTTAGAAAGGTAAGATTATCAGATTTTGTAACATCTACTTGAAATTATCACTCCCCATCAAAATATTTGAAGCACAAGTCAAATATGTGTTAAAATTTGATTTAAGATGATCACTGTTCATCTCAGTAAGTGGGCATTGTCTGAGGAAGCTACAAAAATATTTGCAATAGTAGCACAGATTACTTATTTAGTTCATGCAGATTTCATGCCCTCCCAACTGAAACTAGGATTTTCTGGCTGCATCAGACATGAACATTTGAGATAACTAACATATTCACTGCCTGTATGTATTCTGTATATTGATCAAGGATTTTTCAATTCATATGTTATTTAGAACTGCTTACACTAAAGGATTTCATGTCTATAACATTAAGTGAAGATTAAGAAATATTAGTATTGATGTCAGGACAGTTAACTATTACAAACATTGATTTTTATTTCAATTCAGTGCCAACTCATCAGCTCTTGTAAGAGAAGCTGCACCTCCTTAATATAGATTCAGTACAGAAAAAGAAGAAAAAGACCTATTTGTCATTCTTTTTACAGCTGTTCTTTTCCAGTCTAGACAACTCATGGCAAGTGTGACATTTCACAAGATCATAAACTACATTCAAGAAACATATTGTTATTCTATTCTGATGTTTTTTTTGCAACAGTGAAGAAGAGTAATTTTCCCTATAGCCTAATGCCTTCTAGAGGCACCTTAATCAAACTGCATAGATATTTTGATCACGTCTATCCTAATAGGGAAACAGAAGTGGAATAGATATTGAAACTGAAGTTCTGGCTTCTACCTTAGAGGATTGTACAAAAGATCAACAGAAAACATTCAGCGCTCTGCAGGGTAGAAAACACACAAACTGGCAAATGGAGGGAGGGAAAGAAGGAAAAACACATCACCAAGAGAGACACAGCCCCCCACTCCCCCTGCCCTTGGGAACCCAAACCCCTTCTATCAGACCCCTGTAAAATATCTCCCTTCATAAGAGTGAGGCAATGTTCCAGACAACTTCTCTTCCACTACATATCCCAGAGTCTCCACATGAGACTATCACATTGTGGCCTTGACAGCTACTAAAAGATCTTAAGCTACAGTTATTTTTAATAGCCACCAAATACAGCTCTATTACTTTGCAGTTCTCTAGAGATTCAATTCCATACTCTCAAACAGCTGTATCTAGCTGAATGAAATGAACCCCATACTCAAAATGGAGCTAAAATTTGAGTATGCCTTTGAATAACTGCACAACCCAAAAAATGAGAAAAGCAAACTGGACCACCACCAATGTCAGCTGATAAGCACATGCAATATTAAGCACAGCAAGACAAAACTTTCAGCTGCTTCAACACCAGTGCTAAAATGTAAGCAGGAAATTAAAAGGGCTGAAAAGGAGGAGAGAGGAGAATCTGCATCCCTGAATAGGCTACATGTATCAGTATTAAAAAGTATGCGAGAAGCAGGAAGCCAGACAGAATAGCTAGTGGTTGAGTACTGAGTGATTATTAGGCTCTATGGAGACACTGGTCTTTGTGTTGGTCTTTACTGTTGTAGTTGTTGAGGAGATCCCACTCCTGACATGCTCTTTGTAGCAGATTGTTCAGAGGAATTGTATCAACTTGCAATAAACAGAGAGGCCATACTAGTATGTTATATGACCATAAGTCACCAGGACTGGTGGGCATGCTCAGACTTCTGAGGGAACCCCAATGAGGAACTGAAAAATAGCTGTCCAAGGCACATAACCTGTCATTAACAAACAGAGCTGAACCAGCGTGGTAGGGGGCTGCCATTGCAGAACCCATGAACAGGGTTCCAGAGAGGATCCTGGGAATCACACACTAGCATATTTGACTTCCATTCCTGTTAAGATGTCAGTGCCTGTTATGAAGGGTAAGGATTAACAGACTTTTCAGGATGAAGAAAAGGCAACAGCTGGCATCTCCAGGAACCCTAGTGAGGGAGGAAACAGAAGGCTTATTCAGGACATGAAATGCCTGGAACATCATCCAGAGGTGAGGTAGTCTGGGAAACCCTCACAAAACTGATTAAGGCAACAAAGAGATGGCCATTTACATTGAAGATGAACGTACATCCAAGGAAAGCTGTTCTAAGCAATGCCAATATGACACCAAATCCAAAACAGGCATATATAAAAGAGGTCATGGAGTCATTGTTGACAGTTCTCTGAAACTGCCATGTCAATACAAAAACATTAAAAAAAAAAAAAAAGAAAAAGAAAAAAAAGAGAAAAAGCCACATAATATGGGTCTTCTCCACAAGTGCTGTGAGCAATTTAATCCCTATAAAAGTCTGGTGTGCCCATACCTGAAGGGCCGCATACAGTTCTGGTCTCCACATCCCCAGGAGGATTCAGCAGGCTTAGAGAAAAGCCAGCGGAGACAACTAAGGGGATGGAAATACCGCTTTATAAGCAGATTCTTATTGCTGAGATGCTTCAGTTTGGAGATAGGAAGGCTCAGGGGAGACAAAGGCACAGATATGAGAAGCATTAAAGGGTGAATTTTCTATTAAAAACTTGCAGTTTGTGAACTAAGAGAAATAAGGACATGTTGGTTTAGAATGGATCAAGCACTTTAACTGTTATTTACCAGGAAGTTCAGATAGCACTTACAAATAGTTCAGTGTGTGCACCATTAGAGAAAATATTTCCTTTTCCCCTGCCCAAATCGAGTGTAATTACTGTTTTCATTAAACTTCTATAATTTATTAATAATACACCTCCTTCGCACACTCTTTATTTTACATTTTCACAGACCAAAATGTGAATCTGGTTACCTGTTCTCCATATGATTCACTCTTGCACTGTGGAATTCCAAGTATACAAAATCCTTGGTCCAAATGTGTAAAAGGATAAACGCAGATTTCTAAAAATGGTGGAAAGGTATTCAGATGCATCTGAACATATGTATCCTGAGGCAGCACTTAGCTTCAGTACTAATTACCTCCATACACTGTGAGGGATTATCTACCACACAAAGGATACTTGTTCCACATTATTATTAGATGGACCTTTAGGCCAATTCAGTGAGAATCAGTATTAAGAAAATTAGAAGGACTTCTGTGTTTTGCTCCTTTTACTCAACTCCCAAAGTATTCTTTGTCAAACAAAAGAACCAAAAAGAAAGCATGTTTTTGAAAATTTTGAGAAGTGAGGAATGAGTTGGCTACTCTTGTAATATTTGCAATGCCTAACAACAAATTTTAAACCCACATAAATAGTGACTATGTTATTTTGGTATTTCTACATCACTAATTGTCAGGCATTCTTCATCAGCATCATCAGCTTGATGACAATGACACACAGAGGTTAAATCACTTGGATTATCTAATTAGCCATCAGAAACAATGCTTCTGTGACATTCAGGCTCCACCTAATATCACAGCAGGATTCAGAGAGTTTATAACCAAATACTACTTCTGGAAATTAAAAACACTGCCATTCTTACAATGTCACAAGCAGAAAATCACACAGCAGGCAGCCAGAGTAATAAAAATAACATGGAAAAGATTTCTAAGTAATATGAAACAACTTACAAAGGACAAATTGGCATGACTGTCACATTTAAATCAATGCAAATGTAACTTTTAAAATTCTCTTCTTCATTTCTATTTTATTTTATCAGTTAAAATGAAATGGAGTACATCTGAGGTCTCGTACATTCCTCCTCTATTTGCAGTTCATTCTTGGAGAGAGAATTTGAGGAATACATAGTTCTCCATATTAAATTGTTTAACAGCTAAGGAGAAGACTCTACATAACTTGTTCTTTCTTAAACATTTCTGTCTAAACTATACTCAAATTTAATACTCAAAGATATGAAGAAAGCTTATAAGTTGTGTTTGTTCGTGTAACCAGGCATGCAAATATTATATAATAGAATAAAATGCAGGTATTTGACTCCTGCTAGGTTTTATACATTGTAAGGAACAACCCAGAACACAGAGTGAACTTTTGGATTAAACAAAGTGAGCCTGACTACTAACTTAAATGTAGAAAACTGCATGTGATTATGAGAAAATAATTCCCAGTGCTAACAGCAAATATATTGAAACATCTATTCACTGAGGCAGGAGAAGCAGCAGGATACAGAAACAATATCAATAACAAATTTTAAAACTAGGACTATACTTTAATGTGTCTTAAATTACCTTCAAGAAAAAAGGAATTACATTTAGAAAACATACAATAAATAGAAATATTATTTAAGTTTCAATTTTGTCTCTATAGAAGTGCATTAACACTGTAATATAAAACTGTGAGGTATGAGACATCTGTTTTCATTTAGAAAGTTTTTTAAATCTTTATACACAGTTAGATGACTGAGATTTCCAGATTCACTATGAATACCAAACAATCGGAGAAACACACACTAGTTGGTTTTATTTTCATTTGCTTAATGCTCTTTGTAAAGTTTTTGTAGTATTGTCCACTGTCATCATTGGCTTGTACCACATAAACTTCACACAAAATATGAGAATGACTTCAATAATGTAACATTCAACAAACCTATATGACAGTTTATTATCAGAAGTACTTTAAAAACTGAAAATTACTATAGCCTTGGAAATAGAAACAGTTAACTTATTTCCTTTTTACTGTTGATTTATTATAATGCATTTGAATTAAGGCAAGCATTTAAGGGTTGGCTGTTTTTTTATTTTAAAATGGAACAGACGTACACCTACATTTCAATGTACTGCACTGTTAAGACATTTCCCACAGTGATCCAGTAGTTTAGGGCTTTGCTAGAATATGAACATATACAGAAACCTAGTGTATATTTCAACTCTGAAAAATAAAAAATACTGCATGGACAGAGGAAAAAAACAACAACAAAAAAAACTTTCCTATTTCACACAGTAAAGAAGTCACCATCCTGGTTAGAAGAAGAGGAAAAAGCAGTGTCACGGCTTGAAATAATGCATGTTGCTGGATTACTGTCATTAGTGAGGATTACAGTCTTGGCAGACTAAACAACATTGATAACTGGCAAGTATAATACTAATGCTAAAAATAAGCATAGTATGGAATTATAGCCCGTTATCAGTTCGTAAATTTTAATAGCCTTCCCAGGCTATTATGTTTTTCTTGATTTATATTTTCCATAGAACTCTGCATCTTTGAAAATGTTTATTTTGTTAAGTAACACGTAGTGAGAGTGGCAGACAAAAATACTCAAAAGTTGGCTTTGATTTTTACTGCAAGCCTTATCAGAAATGTAAGCATTCTACAAGTTTAAGAGTTGAGATTAGATGTTATTTAACAAAATTAATTATTACTGGGATTAGATGCTGCTTTAGATAATGAAGTATTACTCCCCAAAACATTCCAGGTATTAACATTTTATGTACTTGCTTACACCAGACAATGATACAAAGATGAAAAACTGAAGGTGAATTAATTTTAATTCCACAAAATTGGAATTCAGCTACACAAACTGTTAATTAACACCAACTTTCTATGCACATTCAGAAGACTATAAAAACAAAGACATCAGTGAAGTGATTCAGAAGCAAATTGCAAACAATAAAAAAGTCATCATAATTTTCAAATGCATCCATATTCAAATTTTGCAGTATTTGTATCAAGTGAAATGTATCTTAAAAGACTACCCAAGAAACCAACTGAAACAGATATATATACACACACATAGAGAGAGACATATGATTAAAGTACTGAACCTTCTGCAGTGAGTTCTGACTTTCAGCTACATCAGAGCCCTCTGACGGATCAGTCATGATAGAAGGCAAATAATCACATATGTGATCTTCACTTGTGCAAGTGTTCAAAGCAGCCACATCTCTATATTACTGATACGCTAACATAGCTTTCCAAATATTTCTGAAAGATGGCACATACATGCAACGATGTTTCATGACTTATTAAACTCTTCAAAGTGTTCTCCTCACTTTTAAGTATTTATGAAGATGATTTTCAACTCTAATGACACTGAAGTGAGCATTAAATGTAGCTCCTGTACCTTAACCCATGATTTAATCTATGAACATAAACTTCAACCTATATGTGTAAGCAGCTCTTTTTAGTTTTTTTACTGTTTATTTGATTGCAGTGGTTTGGTTGTTGGTTTTGGGTGTTGTTTTTGTTTGTTCGTTTGGCTGTTTTTTTTCCAGTGTTATTATCAGCTGTCATCTTCACTGTACAGACTGTGATTAGGCTTAATAGTTAAAACACATGAACTGCATTTCTGAGAGCCGTTATATGTAACAAAGGCCACAGACCATGTATATCTTTCACACTCCCAAATATTATTTTGCAAACTACTATCCTCAACCATTGAGATTAATTAGTGCCTCTGCATTTTTCTGCAAGATGTACATACAGGGTACAGGAGACTCATAATGAAATAGCCAATTATCAACAAGTATTTCAAGTAATGAGCCCCAGCAGTCAAGAGCTTTGGGTTACTTTGCATATGTAATCCCAGCAGAAATTCTTCGAAAATGCCTGACTATTTAGCTGAAGACTTAAAATGCCTGAACAATTTATGCATACCTCTTGTTACTACTGGTGAAGCACCTGCTGAAGCAGCAAGCAGCATGTCTATGAGTCCCAAGAGCTCCCTGATGCAACCAGCATAGCCACTTACATCTGAAGAAGTGAAAAAGGCTTTTGCATTTATAGGGGATATGTAAAAAACAAAATGCTGGTTTTCTGTTTGTTGTAGTTGTTGGTTTGTTTTTTTTAACTTAAAATTATATGGACAGAAGACTTTTTATTCTTAATTTACATGAACAGTTATTAACAGAGTTGTAAAAAAACCTGTTAAGTCTATGCTATTCCATTAATTAAATGAATGGAAATACTCCTCGTCAAAAGGTGAATCCATCTATAGAATTGGTATTAGGAGAGAAATTGCTGGAAATACACCTTGTTCTTCTATAGCAAGAAAGCAAACCATCTATTGATTTAAATGCTATCTCTCATTTGAATAGAGTACCATGGTTATGTTTAATTAATACAATGAAATTGCCCAGTCTATTCTTTTAATTGCTTAATACAGTTAGAACTAAGAGTTAAATAAGTACTCCAAGCTCCTTTCAAAACTTCAAAAGAAAACTAAAAGTGGCATTTCTTGACATCATAAAGTGCATTTTTAATTTCTGTTCCATTTTCTGTAATACTCCACTTCCTAACTAGCAGTGTCATACTTAATTCCAGTATATTTTATATACTAATAATTACCAAAGTCAGCAAGTATCATTTGTCACATTTAAACAAACCCAGCTATACTTGCAACATCATTGTACTAGTTTCTCTACTAATAACAGCATAAGACAGCACAAGCTTCCATAATGAGACATAACTGCTGTTGCTTACTTTGCAAAAAGGGTGAACTGGTAAGATACAAGAGTCACTGCCTAACAGAATGAATATCACTTCTATATGTTAAGCATACATGCACAGTTGTATTACATATTACTAAATGACAAATTATGTATTTCTACTGACAGAAGCCCATTTCTGAAATTCTATACTAAAAAATGGTACCAAAACCCTACCTATTTAAAATGTACTGGTTTACTCACTGATAAGTGACAAGTGAAAGAAAGCATACATGGGGATTTTTTTCATATATGTACTATATCTATGTATCCAGACAGATTAAAAGCAGAATTCTTGATCTGGTCCAATTTGCCATATCCAGATAATCACAGAATCATAGAATAGTTAGGGTTTGGAAAGGACCTTAAGATCATTTAGTTCCAACCCCCCTGCCATAAGCAGGGACACCCCACACTAAACTATGCACCCAAGGCTTCGTCCAACCTGGCCTTGAACACTGCCAGGGATGGAGCACTCACAACTTCCTTGGGCAAACCCATTCCAGTGCCTCACCACCCTTACAAGTAAAGAACTTCCTCCTTTTAGCCAATCTAAAACTCCCCTGTTTAAGTTTTAACCCGTTACCTCTTGTCCTGTCACTACAGTCCCCAATGAAGAGTCCCTCCACAGCATTCCTATAGGCCCCCTTCAGATACTGGAAGGCTGCTAGGAGGTCTCTATGCAGCCTTCTCTTCTCCAGGCTGAACACACCCAACTTTCTCAGCCTGTCTTCATACAGGAGGTCCTCCCTGATCATCCTCGTGGCCCTCCTCTGGACTTGTTCCAACAGCTCCATGTCCTTTTTTATGTTGAGGACACCTTCTCTAAGGTACCTGTGCTAGACTGACTCACGCTAACTTAGCTGAGTTTATTACTATATTCATTAAGGTTCTAGTGATACAACACATTTCACAAAAGGACTTTCCCAAAGCACATGCAAGCAGAAAGCAAGGAGGCCAAGGGATGAGAGTTGCAACTCAGCTGTTGCTTTACTCTCAAAGGCTTTTTCCTTGCGGTGGCAAGAAGACACAATTCCCTAAGCAGCCAGGAGTAACTTTGGTTCACAGCTGTCCATTTCACTTGCATCATCAGTGAAGAATAAAAGCCTGGGGCTTTCACACAATTTGATTTTAACTAATCAACAAATAGAAAATTGCCCAAGATCTGCAAGCAGTTTAATATTATTCTGAGATGCCACCAGATAGCATACCAATCAAGAGACAAATGCTAATGGCTAAGGTATCAGTCATACTGAAAGAAGTACTGCAAATATTCACCCCATTTAAAAGCTTCAGTTTGATGAAATATTTGTACTAATAATATTTAGGCACTCAAATTTTACTGTTGCAAATATTCCTGATGGAGTAAGATAAATCCCTCAATTTTCTATTTTATGTGTGTGTAAAACTTCAACTGAATTCTACAGCTTAAAATGTAGCTCTGAAAACATAATTGGAAATACATATTTTGCCAGCTAATTTAAAGCTGACTTTCAGATGAGGAATTAGTACTGGTAATTTCAAAATATGAATTGAGAACTACAAATATTTGCAAATCTTCAATGTGTTAATAATTATTCACTGAAATTTGAGTAATTGTGGATGATGAATGTGTTGAAAAAATTTGTAGTCTGTTCATAAACAAAAACCTCCAAAAGCTAAGTACAGCATTTCAAGCAGATGTATACAATTTAACAATTCCCAAAATAGTAACCTTTTAACTAATCACTTACTAAATAGCTATTTTTCCTCAAGTAAAGCATTCCCATTAATTCAGCTTTTATAAACTGCATTATTTAAGTGAATACAGAATTTATTGTGGCCTTACCTTTTCTAACTTTGCAATAGAACTGAAACCATCTTAGTGAAACTCAGTGAACAAATTAAGTTCATGCCAATATGGAAAGACAACAGAATTTGGTTCACTGTGTTAAAACCTGTCATACAACACTTTCAAAAATTAAGAACTACTATGGCAATTAATTTTCTGCACTGATTTACAATATCAAATATGTACATATGTTGCACCAGTATTAACGTACAACATCTTTATTAAAAAAAAAAATAAAAAATAAAAATTATTGAGAATTATGAAGTTACTCAGCCATCTGCACTGTTANAACCTGTCATACTTTCAAAAATTAAGAACTACTATGGCAATTATTTTCTGCACTGATTTACAATATCAAATATGTAACATATGTTGCACCAGTATTAACGTACAACATCTTTATTAAAAAAAAAATAAAAAATAAAAATTATTGAGAATTATGAAGTTACTCAGCCATCTGCACTGTTAGGACTGCAGGCTTTTAGCATTATTTAACAGACTAGCTAATACCCGTTCTTTATATATAATTAAAAGTGGAGGGTTTTTTTACTACAAGGTTTTATTTCATTAAAGAAGTTTTTGCACAGGTAGCAACTGTTCTACCAAATTACATATACATAAGAAACCAGACATGAAATTCTTACATCCAAGACATCCAATCCTTACTGAGATTATTATTAGCATAAAAAGGTAAGAATTAGGGTTAAACTGTCTTCATATATTTGCAACAGGCACATATGAACCACTATTTCACAGAATTCAAGGTTTTAGGTAACTTACGAAATAGAATATTGCAGTTAAAATTGAATAAATCCTTTTAAATATTAAAAATATAAATGTAAATAAATATTTCAAAGTTTGTGTTACTGATATATCTTTGAAAAATCATACTCTTCTTGGGTCCACATGGTTTAAATCCCTAAAAGGTTTCTTCCCTCTTCCCATTTAATGATTATACTTCAGAGAACTTAACAGGTAGTCACATGAGAAAATTTATAATTAAGTGTCTAGACAACATGTACTTTCTTACCAGTGTTTGAAATTACACTAAAATAATGGGGGTTTTTAATTCTGAGAGCTCTCACTTGGTCTCAAGCTCTGGGTGCCCACAGGAATCCAGACACAGTAAAAAAAAAGGCTCAACAGTGAAAAAAGACCAGATTTATTGTGACATCATCCTGGTGTTACTTCTCCTATACCAATAAATGTAGGATACTCAGATCTGATTATTACAAAAGCCAGCAACAATTTTTTGTTCATACATACAGGACAAAACCAAAAGTCAAAGACAAAGCTGGAGCTTACCTAGGAGCCAAATGCCTACCTGAACAAACTTTGCTTACCTGAACAAACTACACAGGCACCTCATTCCAAGCCCCCTGAATCAACAATTTGCTCAATGCAAAGGCCTTTTTTTAAGGAGATACCCTGTACTAAAGATGCATTTGGCTGGGGGAAAACAGAAGTCCATATATGAAATCCATATTTCTGCAAGAATGTTATTCTATGTTCTCATCAATTCTTTCTTAAAATCTATTCCAATGAGGAAATGTAATCTCTTTAAACCCTTGTGTTACATGTGGGACTAATCAAGATTAAGGGGATCTAAGTTTCCACATACAATATAACACCTGTTCATAAATCTACAGCTCTCAATCCCACAAGCTATCCTTGCCCATCTTGTGTTATCCTCTTACAGAAAAACACAAAGTGGATTTCTAAAAGTGAAGAGCAACCAAGCAGGTAGATTTCACAGATATCCTGCGTTGCTAATTATACTAAAATCTGTTCTAAAAGCTGTTCTCACAGCTCAAGTAATGTAAAACATACAAAAAGACATTGAAAGCCAGAATGCCTTAGCTGTCTGTAACTTTTTGCTTCCAGCAATTCATGACCATACTTGCTAAAATTATGCATGTTTAGCATGTGCATTACCATAGCAGCATCTCTCTGGTTCTTAGCTTCCTCTTGCAGGGTTGTATTAGAATATGCTGAATAATTATGGTTTCTTTTTACTCTGTTCCCAAAGTGCTTCCTTTTCCCAGGCCTAATTAGAGCTGATATTCAGTGTAATTAGTTGAATCTAGAAATTTTCTATGAAAAAAAAAAAAAAAAAATTGATCTTCAGCTTCTCATCTTTTCATATCATGGGAAAAAAAAAAAAAAAAAAACACTAAAGGTGAA
>NDXB01004574.1:83223-115911 GCA_002631895.1 Agapornis roseicollis
AAAAAAAAAAAAAAAAAAAACAAAAACAAAAACAAAAACCAGAAATGCAATTGTTAGACATGCATGATTTTGCCTACTCAAACCTATGCCATTAATGAAGTCCATCACAGCAAATCGTATAATTCAAAAAATCTCACAATGAACAGCTTGTCAGTTACATACAAAATGCACCTACTTATGTTTCTATAAACCTACTCCAGAAGAAAAACCTACTCAACTTAAAACCAGCTCAACTTCCATACCTGTCCCCAAACCAATCCACATCTCAGGCTAATAATTACTGGCAGCAAACAAAATGAAATAAAATTAAATACTATTTTTTAATTTAAAGATTCCTGAAAACCCCTGATGTTCTCATAGTGAACAGCTGCCATTCACAACTGCCTGCTAAAAATAAAATCAAAATACCCAATTTGAACAGATAGTGGAATTTAAAGGAAAAAGTAGGCTCAGATTGCGGTTAAAATTACTCCCCCACCCCCAAAACACACTATAACGCGATCAACGGAGTTTTGGCACATGCTAAATACCTTTTTAGATAATGTAAGCTAAATACACCACATTAAATTAGATGAATAAGTACCATTCTGTGCGGCTGGCACAGAAGTAGCCAATGCATTTAGGGGAAGGGCTGAGAAGCCCTCGCGCCAACGGCAGCCCACAAAGCCTCCTTTGGAGCTACTCTGGGCTATCTCAGCTCTTCCTCTGCATCCCTGTTAGCTTGAAAACTCCAGCACAAGGGACTGGAATTTTCCTGTAAAATTCTTACCCACATTTTAGAACTTTGGTAAAATAAAACTGTCATTAATCTTGTTTCAGGAAAATTATTGGGTTGATTTCAATATAAAGCATCGCATAAAGCAACATATATCATCATGCTCTTCACTGGTGTACAGCAGAAAGTACAGAGATATTTTAAGCAAAAATAGTCTTGGCAGTTCCTTATAAAACCTTCATTTCCTCTACCGCAAAAAACCAAAAATGCTGCCCAGAGCTAGTACAGCCCAAAGTAAGCACATGTTCATATCTACTTTAAAATATTAATGTATCAAATTAAATTTTGAATTTCACATGACTTTGCCTCACTCCCATCAGTTCTAACTACTGATTTATTTTTGGCATCAACAATTTATATTTATACAGCACTCTCAATCACAGATTCTTCAAAGCATCTGATAAAAGAGACCTCTTACCCACCACTACAAGGCAGACCTTGCTGGGACTGAACCTCATTCTGGGCCAACAATGTTACAGTTTTACAGAGAGATAAGAAACTTGGATAAAATCTTATGGGAACAATTAAATAGGCAGTACAGCTATCATAGCAGGATTTTTTTGCTAGGCAGTTGAGGTTAACACCCCTAACTCCTGCCAAAAAGCCACAGAACATTTAATGGCAGGAAGTAATCTCAGTTATATCCTAGCAATTTCACACTATAAATGAAGTAATAAAATTTAACATAGGATATTCAGCATGCATCTAATATTTACAAGTATGAACTGCTGACTTTATAGAGTATTAATATTTGCATGTGCATGCACGTTCTCTGACTTTACATCTGATTCCATTCAAAAAATAAATCCATAAAGTCAATTTAATCCTTTCAAGTTATCAAGGATAAAAGAGCACATGTCATTTGAATAATATAAATGCCAGAGTTTGGTTGTAGCACCTCATGTAAATGACTCAGCAGCCATTAAAATAATCTCTTTAATTCCCAACTACAGCTTTATCAGAAATGCAAAGAGATAAAGCTGAGGAACTTTTTTAGACGGATTATGTTTACAGTCAAATCATTAACCTACACCTAATTCATAGGATGTAGGTAACAAGTAAGGAAAGTAGTGCCACACCATTTTTCCCTCAGAATTTAAGACAGCAAATCAAGGTAAGAAACTACTGAAATGTTACACACAGGCTTATGCTTTTTGCAAGTTAGGTGGATTTAAGCATGATGTTACCATGTTTCACCTTTTCCGCCCCCAGTCTCATGAGTCAGGCAAAAAAATCCACTGAACATACTCTCTTTTCAGGGAAAAATATTGCAATAGTGAAGAGATCAGAAACTTCCTTAGTCCATATATATGTAGTTAGCTGCATCTTCATAAGTTTGATCAAATAAAACCTGTACACAGAACCCACAACAACAAACCCTGAACTTAACAAAACCGTCAAAGCTATACAATATATTTTATTATAAATGACACAGATATGATATTGCGAATGGAATTCCAAGAGCCATACAAACATACTAATTTAGTATATAAAGTACAGTTAAAAAAGCATAAAAACTACCACTTAAGCTAATGCGGGACAGCTGAGGCAGCTGCATGGCACTGAAAAGCTATTTCCACCAGCCAACTGGTACTGAGTATCTGGTGTAAACCAGACAAATCCAAAAGACAGCCAGGAAGTGCACAAAACTCACTCCTCTGACAGCCCACTGGCTTTCCTGAAAAAGAAATTAATAACAAGATAATATGAACACAAGCTCAAGCCTCCTCCATTTCTTTGCATATAAAGACTTATCTTTGTGTCATGCATAATTTCCTCCCATATTTCCTGGTTTCTTCTTGCTACTTAAGGGTCAGAGGTAGCAACCACCTTCCTGTTTCTGTGAACTGGGAGAACCCACTGCTCTTCCACCCACTGGCTCTATCAAATCCTGCCACCACCTACCATAAGTCTTCAGTTGTAAAGGACAAACTGAAGAAGGACTTGGTATTAAGACATGAAAAGTTAAGATGTGTCAGACGTGAAGGAGATGACAAATCACACATCTATGTTTTCTCTGCAGGATCCCACTTTACTAGAAAGGAAAGGCTGTGCTTTGGTGACTATCATCTCTTTTGCCCAATCCACTTTCCTAGCCACCAACTCCCAACTTGTATCCTACCTCATGTCTTACAAGTCTCTTTTTCAGCAGAACAGCTGGTGCTCCTCTCATCAAAAATGCTGATGCTGAGGGAGTTAGGGAAAAAACACCCATTTTCTATCTAGAAGAAATGAAACAGCAGACCCCTCCATTACAGAAAAGCAGCAAGGAAAGCTCAGCCTGATCCTGGCAGCCCCAGGCTCCAGCATGGTTAGGACAGTTGCAAACTGAAGAGAAAAAAGTTGACAAATACTAACAAATCTTTACTGAGCATATTCAGACCTTCAGCTTCAAACCTGCTCTTCAAAGTGCTACTTTTTCTCAGGAAACACTGGCACTTCATTAGGAAGACTTTCTATCACCCGGCTCATCTTTCTTAATCACCTTGTTCTAGGTAACAGCTCAGACATTTCAGAGGAAGCTTCGAAATAAGAAAGTGTCAGCCTGATGTAGCAAAACAGTCTAGAAAATGTTAGCTCATTTTGCACCGTTTTGTAAACAACACCTTAAACATGGGAACTACCATATAACTAACCTAGGTAAAAGTGTAATTATCAACATAAGAAATCGGGATCTGACAGTAACCCAGTAATATTCTCCAAACAACAGCACAAGAACCGTACTAAGGTTAATATTAGAAATTGAACTAAACTCAAGGAGAGGTGAAACAGGGATAAAAAGGTGGCTTTTTCCCGTCCCAACAGAAACTTTAATAGCTCTTTTTAAGAGAGCTAATATTCAACGTGGTAGAGGCCTGTGGATATTAATGTAATTCACTCATTAAGTGGATTTAGAGCTTACAGCCAGATGGGACCATTTGATCATTTAATACAACCTGAGCACAGATCATTAAGTTTCACCTACTTATCCATGGCTAAAAGATAACATTCAGAAAGGTGTTGTTGATTTGAAAATATTGAAATGAGAAAAATATTAAACATTTCTTCATCATTTGTTTCACTGTTTAATCTTTGCTGCTAAATAATAATAATAATAAAAAAAAGCTTTTACAGATCCAATGTTTGCAATTCATTTCAATCCTTCTGTTTATGCATGTCATTTCTAAGGCGAAAATCCAATTTATTGTCCAGAATCTTCTGCTTCATGCTGCATGAACTATCCAGGCCTCCTCCTACAGTGAAATAAAAGTTACGAGGGACCTCATCTGAAGTAATTTCTTCAGTTAATTTTTTTGCTGCTTGCCTTCTCTAACATCCCTTGGAAACCTGACAGGCAGTGTGTGCTCCATGCCAGCCTCACCAAAACCCCAGAAGAGATGTAATGGCAGACCAGATGATGGGTGAGTTCCCTCATCCTTGTTATTCACAGCAGCAGTCATCTCCCAGCCTCTTCTGACAACTTCCTGATCTGTACACGTGGGGATTACTGTTTCAACCAACAGGACTGCACTGACAGCTTGCATTTAATTGCCGATTCACTGTGATCCTTGTCTAGAGCCAATTAGAAACTTATGTCCACAGTTTTGAAGTTTGCATGTCAGAACATAATGATTTATTCACTCACAGAAATGCTCTAGAGCTAGCTGGCTTTGACAGTATTTCTATTAAGGGAAGATACTCTGTGCTTGAGGGTAGGATCTTCCAGATTCTATTTTGAGTGCTCTCTGTGCAGACACCTGCACCTCAGCCATCCCTGTTCCTCAGGAAATCCTTAATCTTTGAGCAACAGAACTTACCTGTCTCTCACTCTGGCAAAGTAAATACTTGTTTCTTCCTAAGAAATAACGATCTGGATTGGTATGAAATGGCTAAGACACAAGGCTGTGGCTCACATGACGCAAAGATGAGAAGTGAAGCTGGGTGAGCTACCAGAAATTCTGCAGAAAGTAGCTTCCCCTCTCAGTTTTCAAATAAAGTAGTGGAAATCCTTAGCTCTGCTCTAATAAGCAATAAACAAATCAATTGTAGTCCTTTTTTTGTAAAATAAAATTACATTCTAACCACGCCTGTACCCAAATTCATGAGTTCTCTTTGGAGGAATTTTCTCAATCTGAATTTATTCATTCATGCCTTCCATATTATAACTATCCTATACTCCATACTATAAAGAAAAGAATCTCTATTTATATTAAAGTGCATTCTAATGTGCTTCAAGTGCTTAACAAAAAAGCCCAAACAAATATTCAGAAATACTATTACTTAAATAAGAAAAATAGCAATGTTCCATTTAATATGTTTGTAAAAAAGCGAACCACCACAGCATATACAGTTAACTATTACTGCTTTTAGAAAATGTAATTTCTACATTGACTGTAGCTGCATTGTTACAATAATAAATGCTGCATTTGTAGTATCAGTGCATGTTACATTATTTTAGTAATGCAATTCAATCTTATAAACTAGAGGCACAGTGGCTTATAAGCAATGCTAAATTATTTAAATTATCATTGAAATTTCATCTATATTCATTCTCTTAATTACTCCGCATTTAGGGGTGGGGTGAGAAGACAAAAGCAAATGTGTACCCAAATAAAACAATCTGCCTATGCTACCTGACCATTTAAGGTCACCTTTAAATCTAATCAGCTTCTAGGCCATCTTACTGCTTATCTCAGTTCTACATTCATTACTATGTTTTAATTAGCAGCTCTAGTATAAACTGGTTTGTCTTCAATCCAAATGAAACAGCAACCAGCAGCTACAAACAGGAATGTCTTTATGCCTCCCCACATGGCTTATTTAATTTTTTGTTGACAACTGAGCATTAAACAGAAGCAGTGACTTGCTTCTCTAAGGTGTATATGCATTTGTCTATGGGAAGAGGAAAGACTAGCTCTACCTCTCTTTAAGATTATAACATTATAGAAATAGTACAATCACACTAGAACAAATCCACTAAAGAGACCCATGGAAAACCATTAAGCTCTTAATATGCCATTAGTTTAAAACATATAGGATAAACCACAGAAAGGCTACTGGTGACTGTACATATGCCAATGAAAAGGAACAGGGCCCTTCCAAAATTTAGCTGGTTAGAAACTCTTGTAAGTAGGAGGAACAGAAATAGGAAGAGGTAATTCAGATAACAATTTCTGGGAAATTAATTTTGACACCAAGGAAGTAATGTGACTTTTGTGCACTGAGTAATGAAACGATAAATCTTTAGCTATATTAGCATGTTGGAATAGACTGGATGATGAAAGTGTTTTGGCACTGGGTTATGAGATAGGTTAATAGGACATTTGTGAAGCTGTTCTGCTCCAATACCAAACTGACAACTATAACAACCGTGAGTCATCACATCTTGCCAAGACATGAAGTTGCAAGGATGAAAGTGATAACAAACTACTAACAAGACTTTACTTTTAGAGTTTACATGAAATCTCTCTTGATTTCTGCTAAGCTAACTCAGGACTTTCCATGTATTTCACAGATCATATAATTGTAATGTGATCACTTCAAAGCTCATAGAAGCAGCAAGCATTAAAACAGCCATAATAATTTCAATCTTATCGTATGATCAACAATGTGCAAAGTTGAACATATTGAAAGTCTTAAGGGGATTCTTAGAACCAGTCAGAAACTAAGGATAAGGGACCTTGACAGGCCAGTGCAAACATCATGAAGTTCAGCAGTGCCAAGTGCAAGTTCTTGCACCTGGGTCAAGGTAAACCCAAACAGATACAGGCTAGGCAGAAACTGGATTGAGAGCAGCCCTGAGGAGAAGGACATGGGGATGTTGACTGAAGCTCAGCATGAGCTGGAAGTGTGTGTTTGCAGCCCAGAAAGCCAACCGTACGCTGGGTCGCATCAAAAGGAATGTGACCAGCAAGTCGAGGGAGGTGATTCTCCTCCTCTACTCTTCTCTCATGAGACCCCACCTGCAGTTCTGTGTTCAGCTCTGGGGTCCCCAGCATAAGAGGGACATGGACCTGCTCAAGAGAGTCCAGAGGATAACCACAAAGATAATCAGAAGGCTGAAGCATCTCTTCTATGGAGACAAGCTTTGAGAGCTGCGGTTGTTCAGTCTGGTTGTTCAGCCCCAGGGAGACCTTATACCAGCCTTCCAGTATATAAAGGGAGGCTAAAGGAAACCTGGACAGGGGCTTTTTTACAAGAGCAGGTAGTGATAGGACAAAGGGGAATAGATTTAAGCTGACAGATGGGAGATTTAGATAAGATACTACAAAAAAATAATAAAAAACAATCTATGTGGGTGGTGTGGCACTGGCACAAGTTTCCCAGAGAAGTTGTGGCTGCCCCATCCTTAAAACTGCTCAATAACAGGTTGGATGGGGCTTTGAGCAATCTGGCCTAGTGGGAGGTGTCCCTGCCCACAGCAAGGGGGGTTGGAACCAGATGATCTATAAGGTCCCTTCCAATCCAGACCATTCTATGATTCTGTGACAATTGTTAAAAGGTATTGTAAAACTTCTCTCTCAAAATTTTAACTATATGCTCACTACTGTATAAAAGCATGTCCCTTCAAGTATCACTGGCTTTCAATTAAAATAAGTATCAAGTGAGGAAGTATCTCTAATAAGATAATTTCAAGCATATCAAGTATCGTTACACAATAAATGTGTAGTTACAGAACTAACAGCCAAGTATTATTGAAAATCTGCACCTTACAGGAAAGGCTTAAATGAAGCAGTCATGTTCTACCAGACTCACTGATAGAAATCTTGAAATGCACAGGTATCTGTGCAATCATGTTGTGTCTATGGATCAGAACATCTGAATTTTCAGTACATTAACTCAACAGTTATTCGTGTCCTCCATAAACAAAGAGGAAAAGTTTGGCAGATTTCAGAAAATAATTCTATGAGGGACAGTGGGGTTTTGTTTTTTGGTTTTTGGGTTTGCTTGTTTTGTTGGTTTTTTGGCTTTTTTGTTTTGTTTTTTTTTTATGAATTGCATTTTGATACTGGAAACAGACAAAATAGCACTGATTTGGAAGAATTTCTGATACGCGTAAGTTGTCAAGGTGGTGAAGATACGCTCCTACAATATTTCCAAAAATTAAAGAGTTTCCAGGTAAACCTGACACTATGATGCCCTTGATACCCTATTTCTCTAGCAGTCATACATTTCCAGTTCCTGATGATCCAAAACACTGTAACCAGCTGTGAACGCATGCACTGTAGAGGCTGGCAATCTGGTATTTCTGCATACACAGGGCAATCTTCCACTAGAAGTATAACCATAATCTCCCTATTATGCAAACACAGTTACAGATACATTAGAAGGGGCAGCCATGACCCCCACTCTTTCCAAACATCCTTTTAGCACTCATGGAAAGGTAGCCCCTTCATAATTGGGCTATTGCTACCAGCAATCCGATCACACTTAAATTTGGAGAGCCTGTGGGAAAGCATCCATTCCTGCTACTATTCAACTTTCTATTGATCAGCCTCTCTTATTCTCTGTTATTTTCCAAACAATTCCCAGTTCGGTATGCTTTAAACTTTTCCAATTTGAGAATACAGTAGAATTGCTGCATAACCATGAAAAGCATAAGAAGTGATGCAAGAACAAAATGTCAGCTAAAGTGGCAGTCCCCACCAGTGTCATGGTTAGCCACAACTTCTGTGAAGTTTCCCTGCAATGGTGGAGAAGGAAGCTTTTTCCCCCCTCACTCACAACAGTCCATGAACCCTACAAATGTTGAGATTACTGCTGCAATATCCTCCACAAAAGCCCATGGTGTACAGCTGGTCAGCTTAAGCCCATGCAACAGCTGCCAAGCTGGGGACAATATTGCTTCCATTATCTCTCTGAAGTCCATCTGGTGCAGAGTAGCTCATGATGCACAATTCTGGTGTAATTTCTACAAGATAACCCTGAGAAAAGCAAAAGCAAAGTTATATGAGACTTGCTTTTATCAGTCAAAGTGCCAAACCTTAGACAATTAAATTAACTGATAAGTCTCATTTCCTATATAAGCCACTTTCAGTTCAATTTATTTTACAGCTCTCCTGAAAAATTAACATTTTAATTTTAATTAACACAAAAAAAAATCAAGCCATTTCTGTTCATAACAGAACACAGAATGACCACCTTTTCCAGTTAAGAATCCATCCTTTGAATATAAATAACGACTGAAAGACTCATAAGCATTTCTCACTAAAAGCAGTAATCACACTTCACTAGACTTGCTATATTATTCTGTTCTTTAATTTTTAGCATTATTGAGCTGAGATAATTTTTTTGAAAGCTTTCAAATAAACCAAGAATTTAAAGACTCTTTGAATAGCAAACACAAACTTAAATCCAATTAGCTTCATCAAGCACCTCCTTTTAAGTTACTTTTGCTGCTAGAATGCAAGCTTTTCTGATTTTTTCCCCAAAACATAATCTTTCTTTCATAGTTTTAAAGTCATCCCTATTTACTTAAAGCTATATAAAAACAGTAGTTAAAGCTTGTTGAAAGTAAAAAATGGCCTTTGAAAATGCTTAAATTAATACAGTTTATTAACTTTAAGGATATTTTAAGCAAGGTCGGGTTTATAACACCATAAAGGCTGTATATTGTAGCCAAGCTGTATGAACAGCATAAAAAATGGAAATACCTGAGCATAAAATACATTCCATGGATTCAAATGTATAGCCCAAAGACAAACATATTTACAAATCAAACTTGCCATATGTGGAAAAACATATTAATAAAATCTGACCAGATAAGTTTCCCTGCAAATACCACTGCCTCTCTAGTTTTAGTCCCATTTATTTCTTCCAATCTTGTAATTATTTAAAATAACTGTAGGTTTGCAGTTTCTAAAAATATCTCTTTTGTGCCTAGTCCCTGTTGTAAAAACCCTGCACATCTGAGTCCTCAAACCAGGTTATCCACATGTTCTACTCGAATCATCAGCAGTTCCCTTATTCAGATGGTCTAACAAGAGCAGGGAAACTCACTGCCAAAAGAATAGATCTGTGGGTAAGATCTTTGCACATACTTGTGTTTCAGTAACCTACTTTTCCTGGACAACTGCCAACACAAGCAGCAGATAATAATTCTTA
The DNA here is from genome assembly GCA_002631895.1 of Agapornis roseicollis. NCBI lineage: Eukaryota > Metazoa > Chordata > Aves > Psittaciformes > Psittacidae > Agapornis > Agapornis roseicollis. The sequence continues at coordinate 93,083 of NDXB01004574.1, forward strand.
CCTGTCAAGCACTGCGCATCAGAGTGTTTCTTCTCAATTAATAAAGGCAATTAAGAATCATGAATATTAAAGGCAGCATTAAAACCTGTATTTGCTAATTGATACTACATCAACTAGTGAAGACAGGAGAATTAGCAACAGCCAATTTTCAACCTGCATAAAAGTACTTCACATTCTTAACTCCTTATGGTCAACCTGAGAAGCAAAATTGCTCATGCATCAAGTTCTTCATATTATCCAGATACCACTTGTGGAATCTAATTCACAGACAGTAAACACACCTTACAAGAGCACCATATTGTATCTTTCAGTATTATTTCACAACATCTCTTGAGGAACCACACTATTAGACTAGGAGCATTTCTACATAAAAGCACTAAGGGTAACTGCTGACTGAAAAGTAAGATGTGATAGAAAAGAAAAAAACTTGTCTACGCAACTGGAAAAAAAAAAAGAGAGAGAGAGAGGAGAACACATGCAAATTAGTATCAGGAAGTAAAAAGAATTTATTTCCCATACTGTGTAATTTGGAAGAGCCTTTTTTCCTTCCCAAATTAGGGCAAAATGTGAGCTGCATTTTTTTGGGTTTTTTCAAATTGATTTTTTTTTTTATTTGAGAGTTTATGGAAGTATTTACTAACCTAAAACCCAAAGGGAGAAATATCCAGGCAATCATGGTGATCTGAAAATAACAAAATGGAACACCTTAACAGGTTTTTCTGAAATGGAATTTTTTCCATAACAAAATAACAATCTGAGCAAAAGAATCAATGAGTTCACATTTGCCCAAAATGTAGCTGAAAAGTTGCTAGACTACTTTAATTGATGTTTTATCAGACAAGAAAAAGGTTACTTAAGATAGTAAAGCTGCTAATATAATGCAGATGAATACAATTGTAGAATGAAAATACATTTGCATGTAAATCTATCAAATTCAATAGCTAAGTTATGACCATGAGATGTTAAAATAAAATGGCTCATTAATGAAATTATGAATTTTTAAACATTGCAACTAAACCTTCAGTAAAAGAAATAACCAGTCCAGCAAAAGATCATAACTTTTCATAGCTCTTCTTTACGGTGTTCACATGATCAAAAAGAAAAAAAAAAAAAAAAAAAAAAAAAAAAAAAAAAAAAAAAAAAGAATAAACAGTGAGAAAANATGGAGATGGCATGTAGGATGTGTGACTTCTGTTTGCTTGATTTACTTTGCATTTCTAGGTATTGGGGCCATAAATATTTCAACAGGCAAAAAAAAAAAAAACAAAACAGAAAAAAAGAGAGACTCAGGAGAGGATAAAATGAAAATATAAAATATGCATTCTTTCTTTTTGCTGATGTGGAACTGATGCTCAAAGTATGCTTGAAGCCTGATGAAAAAACTCCGCTGAAAAGAGCAGGATGCTTTTATTGAGCTTCTCTTGTCACTTTTCAACAAGAGTACATACTCCAAAACACACAGTTCTTACAAGGAGAATTGTGGACCAATCTTGCCAGCTTGAACCAGCTTGGCTAATGATGACTTGCAATCTGAGCGGAAAGTGACTCTTGGGAAAATCACATAGGAACGAGCACTCTTGGTCTAAACAGGATCCAATTTCCTGGTGACTCTTACAACTTAATACAGCTCATCCAAAACCTACAAGACAACTTACCCTTTGAGTTACCAAGGTAACCTTTTAAATAGCAATGATGGATATCCATTACTTGGAGGAAATACTGACAGAAGAACCATGACATTACATTGATGCTTGCCCCAGTCAAACTATTTACAATTCCAGAAGGATACAGTTTTCTTTCTCTTTTGTATTGCATCAAGGAGAATGACTGAGTCCACATAAAGAAAAGGTAGGACGTTAAGAAGCAGTTATGAAAAAACCACTGGTTATTACACAGTTTGGCCACTTGAAGCTTAGAAAGAGGAGCTGCACACTATCCTAGACATACGCCAGTGTTACTTCTTACTCTTTGGTTATGCAAGGCAACTTTTAAAAGATGTAGAATAAATTCTGGTGAAAAGTAGAATCGAGGTGGAAGAAAATGAACCGCATTTCCACATAACTAAAAAATGAGCATCTGAAGCTACCACTACAAATCTGGGGAAACAACCTTGTGTGTGCAATGAAGCTTGGGATGCTGATAAAGGTCATATGGTGAGACTGTAATGAAGATTCATCTACTTCAGTCAGATCTTTTTTGGCTTTACCTTTAATGGCATCCCATTATTCCCACTAGCAAAGATAGTCATGTTTGTACACAAACTAATTACTGAGGAACTCTACCACGACTTTTAGTGCAAAAGCAATCATGCATGTTGACAGTTACTAATAGCAGGAGGGAATTCTCATTCATAAGGGATGAGGGCTATTCATAGCATCTAACTGTAGGCTAGTCACTTCATCTGGAGAAATGATAATTAACCAGTTTTACTGATCAGAAGAAAAGGTAAGACATAAACCATACTGAAATTATTCATGATCTACAAGTAATTAAAAGTTTGTCTCTGTTCTGGGACACACACACCCATACCCCCCTCATGAACAGACTTATGCAGATTTTGTTGTTCACTTGCCCTTTCCTAGTTATTTTTTCCCTCTTCTCCCCTTTTTACCCCCCCTTTTATTTTTTTTTTACTTCCAGACTGAGAAACAGAAAACACTACCCTAAAATTATGACTGAAAACGTGCAATGCTAGTTTCTGCACACACAAAAATAAACACAGTGAAAGGCACTTTCTATGATTTATTTCTAAAACTGAAGGAGAACAACTTGAGGAGTGAGACTGAGCTTGAAATTAGAACCTTCCTTAGGTGTGAGCAACTGAATCTGGTCCAAGATATCCACTAATGATATTGGAAAAGAAAACGCTTTCATGTGGGTGTGAATCTGAAGCTATATTCCTGTCACATAAGCGTAAAGTTTCAACACCACCCTGTTTGCAGTCCAATCCCATCAGATCTGGTACTTGCTAAGGGGTTCAGGCACTACCAGGAAATTTACCCTGCAAATGTTCAATATGCTCTTAGTGCCCACTAGTCTCAGAAGCAAAATAATTTCTCTTTAGGAAGCAGTTATTTTAAAAGAAAGCACATAAACCATTTTTCAGAAATAATGTGGTGCCCTCTGAAAGGTATTTACAATTAGCGTGACAGGAAGGAGTTAAGTTTCTATGTAATAATTGAGGTCGATAGCAATTTGGGGCTATATCAGTGAACCGAAAAATATTTCAGTAGTAACTTGTTTTTTTTTTTCCTTTTTTTTTTTTTTCCTTTTTTTTTTTTTTCCTTTTTTTTTTTTTTCCTTTTTTTTTTTTTTCCTTTTTTTTTTTTTTCCTTTTTTTTTTTTTTCCTTGTGATAAGGTCAGATGTATCTTAAATATAGCTATAAATTATTTTAGTACACTACTTTTACACAAAAGAAAGCAGCACAACTATTAATAAATGACACTTTGCAGGATCTATGTAATGGTTTATAAAATAATTAAGATGGTTGAGATGTTATCAACTGATACTGTTCTAATAGCAGGTGATCATTAATTTAAGAATTCCATTTAGTAAAAGTCAGGTTTCCATTTTCAAATTTAAAGATTCTTTTTAAGCTTTTAAAGTGAGCTAGCTCCTATGATATTACTTTGTTCCCAAGAAGGGCATATAAAACAATCAAATAGAAAAGGAAGAAGCCTTCTTCAATAACAGTAAATCTGTACTGACTGAAATTGCATCCACACTCTTAACTCTTTTTCTTCTTCCTGCTTTTTTTTTTTTTTGGGGGGGGGTGGTGGTGGTGGTGTTGGTGTTTCTTTGTTTGTTTTTTGTTGGTTTTATTTTTTGTTGTTGTTTTGTGGGGGGGGGGTTGTTGTTTTTTTTTTGGTTTTTTTGGGGTGGTTTTTTTTGNACGAATGTTTTACTTTTTAGAGGTTGTAGTTGTTGGGAGAAGGTACAGTAAAACCACAATTAACGTGACTTTCGACTTGTGATTCTTTAATATGTATATTGCTTGTGGGGGGGGGTTGTTGTTTTGTTTTTGGTTTTTTTGGTGTGGTTTTTTTTGGTGTTGTTTTTGTTGTTTCTTTTTTTTTCTTTATTAATAAGATCCTTGCAAGGATGGCTGAGGACACTCATAATCTGATCACAGCCTCCATGAGTTATGATTGCCCCTGCAATTAGCCACACAACGACAGATTGCTTCCTTCTCATAAAGCCTTATTCCATGCAACGTAACAAATTAGACCATGGCATAGGTCTAGCCATGCATATAAAAAGAACACCTTAATAAAGACTAGAAAATAGGAAAGGAAATAAGCTAGTGCATTATAGCAAACACTAGTAACAACAAGACATAAGTCATTATTTTTGCCCTTAGAACAAAGGTTAAAATACTTATAAATCAAGTTACTTACAAAATTTTGTCAATTAGAGAGATACTTTATTTCTCAATGAGATTCAAAAGGATTTAGTTTTATTTAATATAAAATCAAAATCCAATACTTGTGATATGCTTGTTGGATAGCCTAACACAGGCACAACCACAAACCAGAATTCCAAATACAGAGACTGCACTGATATCCCGGAAAGAAAAATGTTATTCCTTTAGCATCTGGCATAACATAAAGCCATTATAATGCAATTTGGTAGACTAAAGACCAGCTGCTAAGAAACTAAAATTAAAAGATGAAGAATTTGGTAACAGATTTCATTCAAAGCATTTCTCTTACAAAATGTTTGCATTTTGGTCTGCTCAGGACACTGATCTGGATTAAGCTTCAAAGGTTCAATATAATACTGATCAATGATGTCTGTCCTTGCACAGAAAGATTTACTGCACGCTGCCACACACACAATCCTCTATTACATTCTGATGAAACTTAAATTTGCTACTTGTACAAAGTGGCAATACTAGGCAAACAGAATTTGAAAAGTAATTTGTAATTATTTGTCCTTTCTTCTTTTTAATAAAAAGTACTCTGCATCTTTAAAGTCTGAATATGAACACTATAGCTAGAACTGCAAGTACAATTGAGGCTGGAAAGGACCTCCTGGGGTCCCTTGTTCAAATTTCATAGCTAGGGGAAGCTCAGCAAGAACAGATTTTTCAGTGCTATATTCCATTGGGTTTTGACAGTCCCCAGCAATGGAAATCCCATGATGTCTCTATACAATCCATTTCATTGACCAACCACTGATAGTAAGTTTTCCTTATACCTGATCTGAACCTCCCTTCTTCCAACTCACATCCCTTGCCTCTTGTTCTACTTCCATGCACCTCTATGTGTCTGTCTGCCTCTCTCTTCTCTACAAACCTCTAACAGGGTAGTTGTAGATGGCCATCCCTCTCACCCAGTCTTATTCTGACAAGTGAATAAACGCAGCTGCTCCATGCCATGTGCTCCATTTCCCAACCATCCTGGCAGCCCTGCTCTAGACTTGCTTCAGTACAATCTGCATGTATGAGAAATCCAGAAAGCAAAGACTGCATTCCAAGGACAGATGACTTGAGACAAAGGACACTTTCTGATGGTATCTGTGCTATTCATCCATATTCAGTACAGTTTTGTCATGCTACTAGAACTCAAAAAACTCTATTAATTTTTCTTCTTGAATATGTCAGTAAATTCTCTTATTCTTCCTTATCAAAAAATGGAGGAAAATACCTCTTATAACAAAAAAACTGTTTTACAACTTTCAGAAATACTCCTACTGCCTCCATAAATGGCAGATAACTCTTTCTACAAACCACCTGAATATCTGCCATGTTGTTAAGTGGGGATGGAACTTACTACTTGTCAATACCACTCCTTCACAAGTATTTTAATCATTCAAATGATCGCAGCAGGGTTAACCTCAAATGGTATTTCTCTCCCTGATTCCTTTTGCTATAAGGCAAAAAATGGGCATCAATTATATAAATCCAGTTGAAGCAGAAAACAAGGTAGAAATCTAGACAAATTCAGTTGTTTGAAGAGCTTACTCAGAATTTCTCAGGAAGAACTTTCAAGTTACATCACGCAAGCATAAATGTTACAAGATTTTGCCTGCTACAGTTCATAAATAGTTGGAAATTTAAATGTAAATGATCCAAAGACTGTACTGTCACACTACCACAAATATACCCCATAGTGATCTTAATGACATCTCTAAGGACATAGTTCCTTGGATCTCCTCTCACCACAGACCTCTGTTGACACATCTACAACTACATGCAGTGCACTAACAAGGTTTGAATTAGTTATGCAGTAAAGCTTTCTGAGATTGTGGAAATTTCATCTAGATGCTAAAATATGAATTTAGCAAGTTGGGCAGCTCACAGCTCAGAAAAATCAACCCTCCAAGGCAAAGGAAGAGCCACAAAAAAATGGAGTAACTTGATATAGCTGCAAAGTCTTCAATTCTCTATAAGCAGAGCAAGCTGACTCAAAAGCTTCTCAGAAGTACAACCAAGATTTAGTTTCCCCTTTGCAAAGGTGAAGGATAAAGTACTCTATTTTCTTCTCATCACTAACACAAAATTTAATTTTGTTGCTGGAGAAGTCCCAACATCTGAGAAGCAGTAAGTTTTTTGGCTAATGCTGGGAAAGTTCTGAAGACTCAGTTCCAGGCCACAGCCATATTCACCCCTCTAGTTCAGCTGGCCAGGTAGCAAAGGCTTGTCTCAATCCACAGAACACAGTGACTTGGAAGCAGGTGGCTGTACTTTGATGGCAATCGAATAGCACCCTCAAATGCCACTGCAGGCCCTTGATGGGGAAATGGAAGGTGGAAGGATGAGGAAGGGGAAAGACTAGGGCCAGCCACCTATATAGCAATTCAATTTACAGTTTTTCAGAGCAACAGCTTGGAGTTTGCTTGTCCTGGGCTGAACAAAAACTCAATAGAGATCAAAGTCTGATTAGAGACACTAGACCAAGACTATTTTAAGAAGGAATTAAGCAGATTAATATTTTTGCTTTAAACTTTTAATCTAGACTGGCCAATGAATACACTGGATGTGTACGTACATACACATAGGTAAATGGTAATAGCACAGTATAGGAACTATCTGAATCACTTGAAAAGGCAGGAATTCTAACCAGTGATCAGGGCTAAGAGGCTGCATCCTACCTCCAGTAATTATGGATATACCTGTCTACAGGTGGCACATCAGTAATCATATCAACAAACAAATTCAGATCCTCTTTCCTATATACGTGTGTGTGCACATCATCAGTCTTTTCCAGGCCACAACTAATGCAATCAAAAAGCATTGTGTTAATTCTTACAATTTCTGAATATCTTTATTGATAGATATGTCTTTTCTGTTTGTCTGGTTTGGTTTTGTTGTTTCAGTCAGGAAGCACTCACACAAAAAAAAAAAAAAAAAAAAAAACCCAAAAAAACCCAAAAACAAACAAAAAAAAACCCTTCTGGTTTAAGAAGGAAAGAAAAGCAACGGGGAATAATCATGAGCGTTTTTCCCTCCACGCAGGGTGTGGGTGATTGCCCGAGTGCACGTNAAAAAAAACCACAAAAAACCCAAAGTCAGCTGATACTATAAATGTAGAGATTAACCCAGAAACCAGCCTCTAAACATAGCATCCCGTTATCCACTGCCTTCTCAGAACAAAATCCTGAATGAACAAAGAAGCTTTACAGTCACATTCTTCAATCAACAGGCTTTGCCAGACAAATGAAAAACTAGTAGGGCCAACTTTTTTTTTTTTTAAATTAAGAATAGCATTCTTCTAGACTCCATCTTGAAGTGCTTTAACAAGACCATCTTCCACTGACCATAGTCCTTAGCAATGAAAAAACACCAACCATCTCAAGACCACAATTAGATAAAGTCTTCAAGCAGATCATTTATAAAGGAGAAGTATGTCTTTATTTAAGGACATACATGACAAAGATTAACAAAAATTGAGGAAATTGGGAAAAAAATCTCATTAAAATGTCATCAGACAAGTCAATCACATATACCTGAACTGATCAGCAGAAGATTCACAACCAACATTTGCCTTGTTATCACCTTGGAAAACCATATACTCATTTTACCTATTATATATACATATGATTTACATACTATAGTCAAGTTTTCATAGCCCACCCTATCCTTATCAATTTATCCGAACCAGGAGTTTGAGATGGATATTCTTCCAAAAACTGTATGTTGTTATTATTTATAATGTTTTCACTTCCTACTAGTATTTAGTAGGTGGCTGTGTGTCTACTGATGTACACAACACAAAGCAAGCAGGAAGTATAGGCTTTGCCTGATACATTTATATTTTGAATACTGTACAAAACAGAACTTGTACCTTTATTCACAACAGTGGTATAAAACTGGCAGCTTGCCTGAACATGGTTAACTGTATCAAAAAAAGTTAGAGAAACTACTGGTTTGGTTTTGAAATTTCTTGTCCTTTCTGTTCTTTCTATAACATAGAGGTAGAAAATCCATTTCAAATTGTTTATTTTGATAACTTTTACATTTACCTGAAGAAATCTGTGTACTATTCCTTATCCCATAACTGCCTCTGAAACTGGCAATGATACTCCCATGCTAGGCTCATTAAGTTTTATCTGAAAGAAATAAAGTATTGCAGAAAGCATCTTTCTTTACCTTGACCAAGGGTAAAGTTCTAAAACCAAACATTATCAGTATTAGTGTCGTTATGTAAAATAGGTCTATAAAAGTTCACTTTTTTTTTTATTTTAAATGTAAATGAACTGCCTAAATATATTTCTGTACACAAAATTTGTTTTGAGAGGGAGGGGGAAAACAATTTCTAAGCAATATCCTTCACTTATCTCTGTTACTTTTTAATGATAAAATGCTAGCTTGACCTTTTTATTATAATCTTTAAGCAGCTAGTGCAGTAGCAACACAACAGACTTTCAGCCAACCTTTGCAGAGATTATGCCAGTATTTATGACCTATCTGAACTGGTGCTTTCTAACATGCAATATCATCTTTACTTTAAAATTGAAGTTCATGGAATGAGCATCCTGCTCTGGTAGATGACGATTAGGCTGCAAAACCCACAATATTTCCGTCTGAAACTCTGCTTCCGACTATCGTCACTACATTTTAGCTATTAAACAAACTGAAGTCAAACACATGTTGGAATGCTTACAGAAAATTCCCTTTCATTTGATAGGAACAGTTATTCCTGCAATGAGTATTAAAAATAGTACTCTCCAGCCAACATGAAGTAAGTCATTGCTGAATACATAAAGTATCTGACAAAATGCAGGGCTGAACTGTGAGCAAAGTTGAACAGTGTGTTTGAAAGTTATATACATTTATGATAATTTACATACTGAAAGCTTAATATTGGATTACTAAAATTTAGGTGGAAGTTTTCATACACTCTTCATTCTGTTTGGAATACAGTAAACAGGAAAACTTTTTTTTTTTTTTTAATTACCTCACAGGACTATATGTATGTAAAAAGGAACATAGACCACAGGAGGCTGTTACTCTAAGAGAAAAAAACTTCATAAGCCAATCTGACAAATGGCATAGGAAGAGAGTAGCTTGAGAGATCAGAATAAGAAATATCTTTATGGAAGATACAATCCTACAAAATACATTTAAATACTTTAAGAGATTTCAAGCAGTTGTGGGCTTCTGTAGATTCCTCAGGCTGACTGAAGACCAGCTGAAGCTGATCCCCACACGCACATCAAATACCATTAACTGCAGAACTTTTCACGATAAATCCTTAATAATTTAAATTCTCTTTGCAAAGTAAGTTTTGTTTTCCATAGAGTAAAGTAATAATTTGTAACTATGAGGGCTAATTGGTATATTCTATGTATACTCAAGCGTGTTTTAATCAGATGGCAACTTCTTGAAGTTATTCATACAAAGGTTCTAATAAATATATTGCGGCTTCTCTCGTTATACAAATTCAAGCATTTCAGTTAGGAGGCTATTCTGCTAATGCACAGGCAGTTGAAGAAACAAGATGCCAATGTTAATTTCTTGCTTGGATTTGCTTGCTGAAAGAGTTTACAGTGTAGATACCTGAGTTTAGTAAGTCTACCCAGATAATTCAGCAGGCTACACTATACAGCAATAGCTAAGCAAAGAAATTTCCCCCCCTTCAGTATATTCCTATGAATTTTTTTTTTTCTTATTCTACCCTTGAAACGCAATTTGCGTTCAACTATCAATAAGCAATTACTTTTTATTTGAAAAGCATAAACTGTTTATTCATTGATTGTTGAAAGGGAACCAAGAGCCCAATCAAAGACCATTCAACTACATGGAAAAATTCTCCAACTTTCTTTTTAAATATCCAATTTCCCTTTTGGATGTTTATAACTGGCTACATACCCACAGTTCTAAAAGGAGAATGAACAACTATGTTAACTCAGTTAATGGTAACTATGAAAATGTTCACATGGGAAAACAGTTTCCCTTGCAACCCAAAGAGAAAAAAAGAATTCATGACTTCTTAAGCTATCCATTTCATTAGTGTTGAATAAATAGTGCATAGTTTTCTGTTGCTTTTGCAAAGATGCCAAGCAGTTGCACTACCTTTGATCTATTTCTGTTCAGGTTACAGAGAAGCATCTGAAACCATGATAATATGCACTATTGATCCAATAATAGTAGTAGAATAAATAGCAAGATGTATCTTATTTTATTGGCTAAAAATAAGGGTCATGCAGACAAGATGTTCTGGAGAGTAATACAGGGCATGGGACATTCTCACTGTTAATAGCTGAAGTTATTTTTTCTTCTTTGTATGGTATTTATGAGCTTCTTATTCAATTTTCTATTTGCTCATTTGATACATCACTCCTCATAAAATAGTATCTATATCAAAGTAACATAATCATGTTATTTTGTGTTGCAAACCAGCCAGATTTCATTTTCAAATATAAATAGTCTTATGAACTGAAAATACTTGTTCTGTTTATGAACTACTTTTTAAAGCCTGTAAGATGCTACCATCTAATGTGAGAATTTACATTAGAGAGCGGGAAACACGCTCACCTACCCTGATGAGATTGTGTTAGCCTACTCAGATTTCTCTAATGTATCATAGTCAGTGAACAAGAAGATCAATTTCATTGTCCTAACTGCATATTTTATGAACTGTGACAAGTTTGTTATAACTCATTTGTTCTAAACTTTTCTTCTGAGATTGCACAAGCACCAAGAGATAAAATCAGCAATGTCAACAAGCTTGGTGGCATAGTTCAAGCTGAGAAGGTTCAATAAATAGGTCTGTAAACATTGCAAATCAACACAGCTTTTGATGAAATGTCAAGCAAGACAGAGCTTAGCTATATTCAGCTCAGCTTGAACTCACAAACCATTAACTGGCCTCTGTAGTTTCCACAGAAATGTGTCATATGTATAAAGCAGAAATGTTGAAATAGAAATAAAACCAAATTCCCCCCCCCCAAGAAAGAAGATTAAAGCAAGCTACTTAATAACAGGAAATGATATTTTAATCAATCCAGTAAGGATGGGTTTATAAAACCAGCCAATATGTTAACGCTAGACATTCTCATGATGTAGTAACCATTATTTTATATCTCCAAGATAGGAAATTATGCAAAAACTAGGAAGAGAAAGCTATTTCGTAAATACCCTGAAGATACTTCAGTTCTGCACCACTGCAAAAATCTTTGGGTTTTTTCCTGCATGAGACATGAAATATAAACTTTATTTCAGAGAAAATACGTATTCTCACTCCTTTTTTTAGAAGAAGAATTGAATAAAACTTGTTACATTGCACCAAGGTACCTATTTATAACAGAAGCTAGCATTAATTTTTTCGCCCCCAGTGGAACGCTGTATTGCAGATATAGTCAAATATTCACTCAAGATTTATTTCCAAATATCTTTAAAGATATGAAGTTACTTCAGCTACTTTTCAGAATCAATCCTCTGCAGACAAATCTAACCAATTACCCTGGACTGAATGCAAGGTTGTTTTTGCCCAATGGCCCAATTTCCAAGCTCTTTCTATATCATTAGTTGAGTAATTAATTTGACCATGTCCAAATTTGTTTGCAGTAAACTTTACGTCTTTCTACTGTCTTTATAATGAAGAGCTCATTTAGTAAAATGATTAAATCCTCTTTGATCAGCTAGCATCTATTATCTACAACTGTGCAAACCCTCAGTATTGTCATTTCAAAACACCATTCATTGGCGGGGGGTTAGGGAGGAATAAAAATATCTCTTTAGTCTAACCAAAAACTTACTGCCTGTAAAAGTTTGTTTTCCCTTCTGTATTAACACACTGTGGATATTCCCCAAACAGATCTAAAAATAAAGTCATTCAAGGCATGAGTATCTGGTGCTGGGACAGGGTCAGTTGCCTTCCAGGAGCCCCATTTGCCCTTAACTTTGGAATCCTTTCAGAGGAATGTCCCACAGCCCCTTCTACACAGCAGGCAGCACCCCAGCCAGCCACAGACATCCCGGGAGTCAGGCAACTGACCTAAATGCTGTCGTTGGGGTTACGCTGCTGCTGTTCTTCACTCTTTTGAATATTTCTCCTATTCTTGTGCAGCCGGTACTCACCCGAGGCATCCCCAGGCATTGCCAGCACCGCAGTGTCTTGCTACCTTCTAAAATCAGGTAAGCAGAGAAGTGCTTAGCTGATTTCCCCGTGGGTACTTCTCTCTAATGCATTCTCTGAAGTAGCAGAAACCTGGAGGGAGACTCATTGCCAGGTGCAGGTAACGCATGCATGCAATCACCCTCCAGCTTCATAGGCACAAAAAGAGCACCCTCTTCTCTGAAGCCAACAGGAGAATCACAGTGAATTTTGTTTTCTTAAACAGCAGTGAGGTACTCTCCCAAGGTAGGCAGCCAGCATGTCCTGTGCTCCCTCCCTCCTTGCTGAAATGGTTTCTCCCTACACAGGCTTTATCTACCTGATTATGTTCTCTCCTAATCAGTAATTTTAGTTTCCTCAGCAGTAGCAGCCCTCCTCTTTCACCCAGGATTTTTTGAGAGCAGATTTCAGCAGCATAGCAGTGGTGCTCTGGGAAAGCAGGGCAAGGGAACAACATTTTGGAAACACTCGTGTTTCTGTTTGCTTTTTGTGCGAATGCTGGAGTACAACACACAGCTGTGTGGGGAGATTATTCCTCCTGCTTTTACAATCCAATTCAAATAGGCTTAAAGTCCCCTAGAAAAAAGGCTACCTACTTTATCAAACAGTGACTGCTTTTCTATGTGGTCTTGTTTGTGTACCCTTTTCTGAAAACCATCTTACATCTCTGTCATATATATTATTTCCATATGCAGGATATTCTTCCCTAATCCTAGTCAGCAAATGAAATAGAAGAGGTATGGTTCCCTCACTCTCCTTTTTTCTGTTTTAAACTCAAGAGGGGAGGGATAGGTCACTGTCTTTAACATCATCTTCCGTCTTCCAATAAACATGCTTGCTCTAAGCCTGAAAGAGTTGGTTGTTTGGGTATATATTATATATAAATAAATATATACACATACTTAGGGGGAGGGAATGTGTGCATACAAAACTTTCTTCTTTTCTTTATGTTTTTGTTCTGATTATTCTCATTACCCAGATTATTATTAAATGATTAATGGCTGCTCCCCCATAAAACATTTTTAATCCAAGTTTAGAGACTATAAGAGAATAAATTCAAAAGTTCCTTTACTAGCTAACAGGATTGTTTTAAAAACACTTGCCAAGATAAAGCAGTGGGCAAAGCATCGACTGAGGAAAGATTTACACTAGTATTTCAGCTGGGCTATAGCGCATGTAGTGTGTCAGGCACAGCACAGCATAAAACCTTGACTGCAAAGAGGAAGGGAGATGTGGAGACAGTAAATACTTAGGACAATCCCATGCTGGGTTAGTGTGATACTAGATTTAAGCATTGTGAAGATCTGTAAAATGTGTTTTATTAACTAAGCAAAACTGGCTTTGTGAGCAGCGTAAAAATGGGAGTTACCATAAACCTTGGAATCTCTGTAGATTAAAAAAAGTATAATATTGATTACACGTTTAACAGCAGATCTAATCAAGAGAAATAACCAACAACAAACAAACCAATAACAAAAAATAATCACAAACTGTATAGCAGCCTCCTAACAAAAACAGATGTCTATTCTTTCCTGTTTCCAACACAAAAGCCTGATACAGAGATGCTTCCAAAGGGACAGCCTGAATATTGATATACTCTCCAAACTTAAAGTGGCTTCTCCCACATTTGCCATGGTCAAACACAACTTTTCCCTCCCACTGAATCCTGTACTGAGAAGAGCATCACTAAAAGTCCAGCTTTATGGTCCTGCTAAGACCTCTGTAGAGTTCATTATTAAGAATTTACCTCTTTCTCAAGACTTAGTTGTTTGCTTGGTGTTTGTTGTCCTTTGGGCTTCCCCCCAAAAAACCAACCAACCAAACAAAAAAACCCAACAACACATGAAGTACAAATGTTAATTTCAAAGGTTATTTACCTGATTGATTACCTGTTATTAAACACAGCAAACCCCTAAATTTGGCAGTTACATTTTTTTTTTTTTTAAAGTGACAAAAAACCCCACCCAAACCATGCAGGCAATGATTTCATATGATGGAGATGGAGACATTAGCATGTCGGACACGACTCCTTTTGTGCCACTCCAAAACACAGTGTTCAGAAAAATACATTCCTCCCCTAAGGAACAGGGTGTATCTTCTATTGCCCATTCTTTTCACAGTGGAACTGCCACAGAGTTTTAAAAGGCATTACTAGACATACTAATAAATGGGTCTGTTCAAATTACTAAACATTTTATACACTTCCACTGCAAGCAAAGAAAAACATAAAAAAACACCCAAACAGGTAGGCTCCAGCTTGAACATAACTTTGCTGTGCTTTGTTTTTGTCATGGGAGGAAACATGCTCAGCCTCTCTTTGTTCACTGTAACAACCCATTCAGCTGAAACTAAAGGTCATTTCATGTTCTATTCAGGGCTGAATCAAGACTTACCATCTTTTAGGACAACAGCCCAGATGGTTACTTGAAAGTAGCTTTCAGTTAAACCTGTCAGATTCAGCCATTTGAACTACTCAGTCGGTCACGGAAAGAAAGACAGTAGCTAAAACTTTTTTAATTGAATGCACAAACAAGGTGCCGGAGCATTTAGACACATTCTCCATGCCATTTACAGCATGGAGAATGCCATGGTGAATACAACTGGGCTGAGTGCATCTCGCAACCGAATAGCATATTGCTGCACTTCTGGGAGGCTCAAAGACGCAACTTCAAGCCTCCCTTTATGAGAAGACCAGGTTGCCTGTTTTTTTTTCTTTCATCTGTTTTTGAGACAAAAGTCAGAAGAAACCATGCATGACATGTGAAGGATGACAAGCTTATTCTACCAATAACGTAACACAGAATAGGAATGCCATGATCATCACTGCTTGTACCTCTGATAACAGGGAGGCCTTTGTCAACATCCATGTCCTTGAGAAACATACTGTAGAAACATAGGGCTAGATACAGTGTCTATCCAGAAGACCTTCAAAACTTTGACAAATTTGATATTAACATGATAAGCAGGTAATAAATGAGACAAAGGAAAACCGCAGTCATTTACACAAATTAGTAATTCACATTAAAATAATGTTTAGAGAGTGTAGAGGAGTCTAGCACGAGCCAGAACATGTTACTCAATATCTTCATTTCAGTTGGGAAGAAGAAATAACAATTTTCAATGCAATCTATCCACCTTACAGAAATTGTTTTCTATTGCTCTGTGAAAAGGTAGATTGCATTGCAAAGGGCAGTTGCTTACATCTTTATATGTTTGTACCATAGGAATGTAAGGACAGGCCTCACCTAGCAAAGAGTTTGTTGAAGTACTGATTTCACAGAAACTGTTATTTTTCATCATTTATGTTTGTTTGGCCTTTATCAAAAGCTCTTCTATTCTCTTTTCCCTGAACTCCACAGGAGGGGTACATTCACTTATAGGTACAGTCTTGACTGGGATCATCACCTGATGTAAGAAAAAAAAAACCACCCCTAAAGGTTTAAGAACCATTGCTCAGGTTCTCTCACACCTAGACAAAGTTATTGCTATTCAAAAAGTAAGTGCTTTCTGCAAAAGGAGAGAATTTCTTTTTAAAGAAAATGTTACAATCTGGAAGCAATCTGGACTAATGGCAAGAGGGTCTACAACTCTTTTTTCATCACATCCAAAAGAACAGTAAGACTCCTCTGTGAAACACAACCCTTCACATCACGCATGGCATATAGCCACAAATCAGCTGAGAAAACAAGTCTAAAAATCATACACTATAGCTTAGCTTTGGACTCTTCCCCCATATGGGAATCCTAGCTTTGGAAAGCCATACTCTGGGGACACCAGCTCTTATCCTCTGACCTCCATCTATCTCATGGGCTGGAAGTGCTGCTCAGAGCACTCAAGGACTATCTCCCCCCCTGCTCTAATGTCTTCACTAGCTCCTTCCCCTGCCATGCCCACCACAATCTTTTTCTACATCACACACTGCTAAAACCTCCCTACCACCCACTGCTACCCACTAAGGGGCTGACTTGAGGAAGAAGGTGTTACATGGAGCAGCTCTGCCTCATAATCACCAAGGAACCAGATGCTGTTAAAGGGAACTCAGCCATTGAAAAATAAACACCATGTAGGTGGTTTGATATCACAGCAAATACCTTGTTTATCTTTCTCTCATGAGTTCTAAAGTACTTTACTGAGACAAACTTACATGTTTTTGCAAGGAAAATCAGAGTTTATACAGAAAGTATACGCAGTCATTAAAAACTGCTTGTGAGAAGGAGCCTTCTACAAGGAATCCTGTTATATTCTTCTATAATTGAGAGCTTTTACTACTGAATGAGCTTTATGGAGAGAGAGACACATTTTCCTCAGGCTAAGGTGACTTTAGATAATCTGGGATTAGAAAAACAATAGCTAGAGGAATGTTAAAATAAAAGAAAAAAGCCCAAACAAATCAAACCACAATCCAAAAAACACAAAGGCTTTCCGAAAGAATAAACTGATAAGATCACAGGAAAAATCATGATTTTGCTGAGGTCAGTGGCAAAACTCCACTGGAAATTGGTTTTGCTTCAAGATCATAAGTCAACATCTGTTCTACTTAGTGTCGCATTACAGAGAAAGATAGCTGTTTGTGCTGTGCTTGAGAGGCCTTGCTGAATGCTCAGAGCATGTCTGTATACCTTCCTGTAAATGTATACAAATGAAGCTGTTCTGTACTTTCATACACTGTATCACACTTCTGTACACTTTATATATATGCATGTGTAGATACACATTAATTTTAATATACCCTTATATTTCAGGGTTCCAAGGTGGGTGTGTACATATTTTGAACCACTAAATTCTATTTTCATCAACCTGCCTCCCTGTTTTTGTACTTCTGTCTTACACTTTTTCTTGCCAATATTATCAAGTGATACCAGCCTGCCAAAGAAACACACAGCTTTTAAAACAGTGCTTTCTTAGGCGTTGCAAGATAGGTTTTTTTTTAATATTTTTTTCCTAAAAAGAAGGTATGAACAGAAGATGGAAGATTATTACTGCTGTATCATACTTGCAATCCCTGAAAACAACTGAAATGATCCATATATGTACCACCTTATTTTTCTATTTTCAATTCCTTTACACTTTTACAGTTTGGAGTACCAGATGATACTGTATGTAAACTGAACCCAAATGTGTCTCTTCAGTCTGATGTCTTGTTTATAATAATAAAGGACTGCCTCATTAGGTCAGGAGATCAAAATGTGTAAGTAAGTTTTGCCACATGGTTATAGTAAAGCATAAAAATATTACCTATCTGTTGCAAAGGCTTTTAGCCATCTCAACCTGGAGGATGACAAGTGTAATGTGTTAGTAAGCCATTATTGCACTGCCCACTGTAATCTGCGTGAAAACTAATTATACAAGAAATAAATCTTTGGAGTGTTTTCAAGACTAATATACCTAAAATTTAAGGTGCAAAGATTTGCTAAATCCTAATTCCTTTCAAAATTACTGCACTGTTATATCCATTTTGACTCAGTTTCTCAGGAATATTCAAGGACTGCTATTGCTGTAGCAGTATGATGACTACTTGGTTGAATGGAGATAAAAAACAAGACCATATATATTGAATTTAAAATGGGTACTAAAGATATTATCAGATGTACTGATAGTATGTACTAAAGCTTGTCCAATTGCCAGCTGACGTTGTGATAAAGTAAAAGATGTTATTAAATCCTTATCTCTATGCAAACCCACTCTCAAAGACCAGTCAGACCTCCCAGGGTTCTGAACTACCAAAAAAGCCAACCTTATCTACAGTCAACTGTCAAAAAACTATGATACAAATACAATTTCTGATAATATTACAAACCACATTTTCACTGAATTTTATAATCCAAATTTGTTATAAATTTCTCTTTGCATGGAATTTGGATAATGTCTTAATTAGGCAAGCGATATAGTAAGAATTACCACAAGATATTCCAGTGTCTGCTTTCTCTTCTGAGCCTTATCTCTTGCCACATGTCTCTTTGGGCAGTGGCAGAGGTCTCTGTCAGAGTTCCACAGACTTCTGCAAAGCAGTCCTTACTGTTGCCCTCTTCTCCTGCACATTTTTTGGCTTAACTTTTGATCCAGTTGCATTTATTTTTCCCTTTCAGCACTACAAAAAAATGTCTGGGGCAGCTTCTGACTGAAACCACCACCTCAGCCTCCTCCTCAAAAAATCTCTGCTGCTCCATCCTTCTCACACAGCCCCTCAAAAGCACTGCTTTCCTTGATCTGGTTTCTTATGGACTACATCAGTGTTGCTTTCAACCAAAGAGCCTTGGCAAGATGAGTTTTAAACCAGACCCTTAACGAAGACAGGCTCATGCTGTATACATCCTTGGGAAGCCTAATTATCAGAGCTCCCTGCACCACCGAGAAAATAAAAATGAGTTGTAAATCCAGTACACTTGAATTTAGGAAAAACACATCAGTTTTCCCCTGACCTTCAGTGTATTACTTTTTTTCCCGTATTTATGTGGAAATACAGACCCCTTAATTCCTTTCCTGATTTTTTGGCCAATTTTTCCCCATTTCGTCTTTTGATCTTATTCATTTGCCTGAAAATCCTGTTCATTTTATATTCCCATTGTATGGTCTGGTTTTACCTGAATAAAAATGAGTTCATCTACAAGAAAATTATAGCTAACACATTCAGTTTTTAGTAAAGCTTGTTCAGTCAAAGTTATTTATTAAAAGAAGGAAAAGATACTACTGTATCAGTAAAAATATCTGTTTACATTCAGGAAGTGTGTGTTTGTTTCAGGATATATGCCGCTTTACATTGACCAGCAACATTACTCTCATCCCACAACTATATACTGTGCCAAGAAAGTAAAACAAAACAAAACAGAAAAAAGAGACAACAACAAAACCAAACACTGCCACAACCGCCAAAGTCAGAATCACATCCAAAAAGTAGCAAGTAGCGTGGATCCAGCAGCACATTACTGACCCATTCTGGAACACTAGTTTTGTACTGAGTCACAACTTAACTATTTTTTCCATGTTGTCTCACTCATACGAAGCTCTATATTGCCTGGCTTGTTAGATCTTAAATTATCTCATTTACAGCAATAGCTCCAGTCTCCAGTAAAACAAATTTTCTTATCATACATCTCACTGATAAGACTTTAATTGAATTAAACTGACCATTAAGATTAGTGTAAATTGAACTGTTCTGTCAGACTTGTTGATAATCCCTTGACAGACCAATAAATCCAGGGCTCCTAAACAGAATGAGTCATGGTGCCCAATCGAACACTATCTTTACTGCTCCCCTCCCTTACTCCTCACCTCTAAAATGTCACAGGAATTACACAATAATTTACCCTAGAATGCTTGTCAGAGATTTGCTGTTTTGATCCCAAGTAATTAAACAGTCCTGAACCTGCATATAGAAGGCAAGTTGCAAATGTTCAGTATAACATCTAAGATGTGAACTGTAAAATACACTAAAATATTCATCACTTCAGTTGCAAATTACACAAGAAATAATGCAGACTCTGGACCTGAATTCAAGCTCCGAAAGGTGAATAAAAGAAAACAGCCAGAAGCAAATTTGCACTATTAAGGGTTTTTTCTTTAAATAAAAAGTAATAATAAAGTGATAAGTAGGTTTTATCACTCTTTTTTTTTTTTTTTTTTTTTTTTTTTTTTTTTTTTTTTTTTTTTTTTTTTTTTTTTTCTTTCTTTGCCTATCCAGAGAACAGGAACAGTTATATTTATACTTCAAGAAAGCAGGTTTGTGGAAATATCAAACAATGGTCATACTTCAGAGTTTTAGAAGAATGATGACTCCCAACTTGTTGAATAGTAGTTGTCTTTAAAAATAAATTAAGTGTAAGGAACAACACAGATAGTAATAAGTTTAATGATTTTCACAGTCACTGAGATTTTTATCCCAACTTTTGGAAGTCAGTAAGGAGTTTTATTAATAAAATCAGTGTGAACTTGGTCAAACTTTCTTCTGTTTGCAGTCTCCTTTCAGATACATATTTGAATATTTGGAGGGATTGATATATCTCTAAAAGAGGCCAACATACAGGTAGATTTAATGACTGTCTCAAGAAGTATTTTCAAATTGCCTCTACATTTGCAGATGTACTGATTATGAGACTAACACAAACATCGATTTTTTCTTCTTTTCTCCACAAGTCCTTTTCATTTTCTCCACCTACAACAGTAGCATGTAATATCCTTTTCAAATTGGAATTGCAAAGATCAGAGCTTTTTAAAACAGACACGTGATGTGGGGATTTCACCTTCATTCACATGATGGAGACATCATCTAAGGAAAAATGTCTGAACAAATACAGGTTCTCATTGTATGACTGGGTACACAGTCCCATGACAAAGACTGGTTGATTTTTCATCACATAATGAGGAAAAGGTATCAGGCAGCAACTGAAAGAGATTCATTACTCTAAAGAGTGAAAGTCATCTTTAAAATTACAGGCTAGGTACCCCCAGCCTAGCTCAACTTCATTAATGGCAAAAGACAAAGTTGGAAACCTGTCTTATTTTGACCTTTTTTGATTGTCTACAATTTTGAGGCTGTTAAGAGAAGTTTAAGAGGATATTACTGTCTGAAAAATATCCATGTTGAAAGAAAGCCGTAATAGCGGACAGCTATTGAGACAGAAAAACAAGTATGTAACAACAACAAGATGAAGCTGGACAAGTTCAAAATAGCAACTGCAACTTTTTAAATGTGAACAATGCTAAACAAATATTTCTAGTTCTGGTGTTCTCTCCAGATCTTTAAGTAATGATCTGATATATTTCTGAAAGAAAAGCTGTAATTCTAGCTTAAAACTATGGGTGGGGTACCTGAGCTAAAACAAACATTACACAGAAGTCAGTCTAATCTTAATGGTTCCTAGGGAATCAATTCCATTACAGTTTACACTTGTCTTTGGTTCATATCTTTACCTCTTGGCATGTCCTGTTGCTGTCCTTTGTAACACTGATTTATGATATGATAGAATTGCTGGTCCTGAAACTAATCTGGTATTTTTGTTCACGGCATTGCTGTCAACTCTGTATTTCAGGGAACATCTATCTAAAACTATTAATAATTATACATTTCACCTTTTCTACTCAGAGATTCAGTCCATGGAGGAGACACCTCCTTTCATCAAACCTTTCTCCAGCCTAGTAACAATACCTCTTGAGAATTTTAAGTATCCTTTGGATGCTCAAACCAGCATGTTCCTATTGCTATGACATCTGAATGTTTTCCAGGTCTTGCTTAAGGACAACTGAAGCTGGATAGTTTTGAGTGGCACAGGATGTGGAATAGTATGGGCAATTACCTAGGCCAGTGGGCACCTCCAGTTTTGGAACTTTACCCTGAACAAATACAGAATCTGGAAAATCTAGTAAAACTTTTGAAAAAAAACCATGCAGTCACCCTGGCAATTTCAGAGAGACACAAATCACCACAACATGCTGTGGCCTGGCCCATACCTGTTCAACACTATTCAGTATCCTCAAGAGGAAAGGAAGTCCTCTGGATATGACAACAAAATGAGAGTCACTGTGGCTACTCCAACCCCAGCAACAGACACTGCATCACACCGAGTGGGTACATCACACTCCCTGTCATGCACCAGCCCCTGGGAATATCAGATGATACAATGGACTGTTAAAGACTATGCTGAAAGCAATGGGTGGGTAATAACTTCAAACACTGGGATCCACATCTAGCAATAGCCATCTTGTTGGTGAACACTAGAGGATCTGCCAACTAAGCTGGCCCAGACCAATCAAAAATGTTATGTACTGTAGAGGGGATAAAGCTCCTGTAATGCATATAAAAAATATGCTAGGGAAGACAGGATGGGTTACTGCTGCCTCGGACAAAGGCAAACCCATTTGTGGGATTGCTTTTGGTCAATGAACTGGGTCCAGTTGGTAGTTAACGCAGGATGGGGAAGTCTGATGTGTACATCAAAGGAATCTGATTCTGGGTGAGAATAACCAGACTTGAATTGTATGATGTTAACTGCTATATAACACCTTATGTCATCACTACTATGTTTGTGATCTGCCGTATCAACAGTATTATAGTAGAATTACCTGGATTAATAAATTTGATTTAACCAGATTGAATTTGGCTCTAAGTGACAAAGTCTCTTAATTTTTTGAGACACGTTCCCAGGACTAAGTTAAGAACCAGCATTTTGGGGTTGATAAACTGGCATAAGCACATTTAAAATATATAGATATCAAAGCAGCATCAGCATAAAACTTTACTATGAGACATTCTTTTTTTTTTTTTTTTTTA
>NDXB01004575.1:13458-46626 GCA_002631895.1 Agapornis roseicollis
TTTGTTTTTTTTTTTTCTGAGAGTTTCTTACTGGCTTGGTTGGCTTTGAGTTTAAATATCACCTGTAAATAGTTTTAAACTACCTACAAGCAAGTAGAGAAATCTAAATTACTTGTTTCGCTGTGTGACTGCTGAAGCAAAAAGTATCTTAAAGGAATTTAAAAATTAAGTGCCTTTCCTTATTGTTTTCCTGTATCTGGCATAGCAGTGGATTTGTAATGCAATTGCTGGTCATCACTGGACTGCAAGGTTCTGACCTTCCATCCAGCTGTTCTAGGTGAGGGACTGCAGCCACCATGGTGCAGCTGTCCAGTGACTTCATTACTGGCTGGCTGCTTTTGCTTACTCAGATCTATGGATAGGAAGAACGCTGAAACATGAAAAATATATATGGATAGACTTTGTATAAAAATGGGAGAGAAAAGTTAGTCCTTAAATGTGCTTTATCAGCTTTGACTCTGTCAACTGAATCAACAGAGCTGAAGTTTAAAGTTCTGAAGAAATCCTGGCCATAGTAAAGTCAGTAGGGATATTGTTGAGGCAAAATTTAATCCAACAAAACCCTTTCCAATGGTTGTATAATCTTACTAAATTCTTCCTGTTTTTCTCAGGTCAATAGAATCCAAACTGTGAGCCGGATCCATCTTGGCATAACTCCCATTTGTTCAAGTCATTTCTACAGAATAGGAACAAAAGGTGCTGATTTTCAGCTAAGGATTTCTCTAAAAGGTGTGGGTCGTGCTGAATGCTTGACCCAGGTGGGTTTTCTGGGACGCTTTGCCAGAAGCGGTTCTGCAGCAAACCTCCAGGCAGTACAGTGCTGCCATGTTAGGAGACTCTAATCTCATTTCGCAAAAAAGGGAGGGCAGGGAAAATTGCAGCACTATCCTGGGGTTAACCATGCTTGCAAATTGGGTTTAGGATAGGATCATGATTCAAATCTCTTGCAGAAGCCTGTTAGCATAAACCCCAGACAGAATAAATACATGAAAGAGAAATCACAAACTTCAAACATTCAAGCTAGGCTATAAAAAATGTATAAAACCCAAACACTATGAAAGGAAACTAAAAATAACCTCACTGGTTTTGCTTTGTAAATTGCTTTTTAATGTTTTTATTGATAATTAATTACTGCAACCAAATAAAGCAAATTCTTACCTCTGATCCACAAAAACAAAAGAGAGACAAGAAAAGCAAGAAAACTGGGACCATTCGCATGATGAAATTTGATCTTTCTTTGTAGGCAAATTCCTCTGGTCGGGATTCTTTTGAATGTCAGTTGTTAGATTAATGTTTAATTTTTAACCATTAGTAAAATATTTTAAACTGTGTTTAGAAACAAAGGACAGGAGCCCCAACTATTAACTGATAAATCTGATCCCTCCAAAAGGATCTTGCTGCAGTTTAACTGCTGTTACTGTGAGTGCAGACCAGGTAACAAAAGTAAAGTCTTTGAAGTAAATAATTAAAAGGAAGCACACATGTTTCCTTTCTTTTGCCTAGGAGACCGATCAAATCATCATGCTGATTCTCCTCATTGTAGTCATTCCTCTGTCAGATTCTACTCTGCTCTTGTGAGACCCCACCTGCAGTACTGTGTTCAACTTGTGCTGGGTCCCCAACACAAGAGGGATATGGAGCTGTTGGAGTGAATACAGAGGAGGCTATGAAGGTGATCTGAGGGCTGGAACACCACTCCTACAAAGATGGGCTGAGTTTGGCTTGTTCAGCCTGGAAGAGAAAAGGTAGCTCTGGGGAGACCTTATAGCAGCATTCCGGTACCTAAAGAAATCTGGAGAGGGACTTTTTACAAGGGCATGTAGTGAATGGCTTTAAACAGAAAGAGGGTAGCCATTAAGAAGAAATTCTTCCTTGTGAGGATGGTGAGACACAAAAAGGTTGTCCAGAGAAGCTGTGGCTGCCCCATCCCTGGCAGTGTTCAAGGCCAGGTTGGACAGGGCCTTGAGCAACCTGGTCTAGTGGAAGGGGGGTTGGAACTAGCTTTAAGGTCCCTTGCAACCCAAGCCATTCTGTGATTATTTTAAAGGATAAATGTGGGGTTTTTTTATATAAGAGAGAGATGTTTTAATCTATGTGGAAACACATCCATGTCATACCGACAAATTCATACGATAAGCTCGTATTACACGATTCATATCAGAATTTTCAAGTACTGGACAAACACCTGAAGTACTGTTCTGACAGTCGGTTTCCAGGACACTGTGGTTAAAGCCAGCAGGACCGAACCCCCATCCTATGTCCCTTCATAGCCAGCAGGGGCCTACAGGCAGCGGCTCTCGCTCGTCCGCGCCGGCGGACATTGATAAACGCCGTGTAAGAGACGAGTCTCCACAGGGCTCTCGCTGCAGGCGGAGGAAAGCCGCCCCATTGCGAGGCGGCTCTGAACACCCTGTATATGGGGAATCTGTACGCGGGAGCGGAGCCGGGGGCACACCGGCACCGGCCGAGCCAGCCTCCCGGCACAGCTACAACGACCTCCCGAGAGGGACGATGACCTACTTCGCGTGTCTTTTGCCACGGTGTCGTTAAGAGGGGCAACTTCATTTACGGCAGGCAGCCTCGTTTACGGCTCTGTGGGTAGTCTTTCGGTGGTGGTGCGTGGTATTACAGGAAGTGGCGGGGACGGCGTGCACGTGGAGGTACGGCATGAGCTGGGGGGAGAGGGCATAGAATCATAGAATAGTTAGGGTTGGAAAGAACCTTATGATCATCTAGTTCCAGCCGGGACAAGCCGTTAGCGGCCGTTGGGCGTTCCTCAGCCCCTTTCCTGTCCCGCAGCACTGAGGGCAGGGGTCCATTCACCATGTTCCTGCATTGGTATCCCCGTACGCAGGCCGCAGGAGGTGCCCCGCGGGCCAATGGAGTGCTGTGGGTGCATGTCGTTGCCATAGAATCGTAGAATAGTTAGGGATTAGGATCTTAAAATCATACAATTCCAGCATCCTCCACCCGCTGTTATGGAACACCTTCCACAAGACCAGGTTGCTCTAAGCCCCGTCCAGCCTGGCTTTGAGCAGTGCCAGGAGTTACACCGCTCTACCGCTGGGCTGGGGCTGGAGAGCTGCTCTCTGCTCCGGGGACTCTGGACTGTCAAGTTCAGCCCTCTGCCACACAGTCCCCGTATGATAGAAAAGCACGCTGTCACTGCTGGTCAGATTTTATCGGTAGGCATTGCAATGTAAGCTTGGTGTAAGCTAGGTTTTTCATGCGCCTCAGTGTTTTTGTTGAGGACTGGAAAGTCTTAACTATTACATTAATAACTAGATTCTCAGGAGACTTTATTTTGTACAGTAAAACACAATTGAAGTATTTTTCATCTCTTAAACAGCTGTTTTTTGTCACAATTTAGGAGGTAGTAGAGAATGTCTTTTCGAGGAAGAGGAGGCGGAGGAGGAAGAGGAGGAGGAGGAGGAAGAGGAGGTGGCTTCAATCGAGGAGGAGGTGGTGGTGGTGACAGAGGTGGCTTTAATCGAGGTGGTCGAGGTGGCTTTGGACGGGGAGGTGGACGCGGAGGCTTCAACAGAGGCGGATATGATCAGGGGCCTCCGGAAAGTGTAGTTTGTAAGTTGCATTGAAAGGCTGTGTTTATTTACTTCAGAATGACTGCTCCAGATCTTTAGCTTGCTTGTTGTTTATTTCAGTACTGGGAGAGTTCATGCATCCGTGCGAAGATGACATTGTTTGTAAGTGTAAAACAGAAGAAAACAAGGTGCCTTATTTCAACGCTCCCGTGTACCTGGATAATAAAGAACAGATTGGCAAAGTGGATGAAATCTTTGGACAGCTGAGGGATTTTGTATCCTTGAAAAAAATGCATGAAGTACAGTATTTGTTTTTAAAAGGCTGGTTGGTTATTAAATGGAATTTCTATAGGATTTAAAAATATTTGAAGGCGTGGCTATCAGTTATGAGCAGTCACAAGTCTAGCTGCAGCTGTTGGTGTCAGTAGATGCCTCATGCACATTAGGTGCCTATCATAAAGCTTTTTTGGTATGCTATAGTACCTTGTATCAGTCATTACCAGTACTGGCAGATGTCTTTTGGATCCTTTGTGGTTCAAGGTGTTTCTTCTTCCTATGTGACAACAACTTCTGTATCTTACACACCTATAACAGAGTTGGATCAAGGGACTGTGGCTGGTTTTGTGCATTAGGGGACCTTGCTTATGCTTCGGCTTATTACTTCATTATAAAGGTGAGTTTGTGCTAGGGTGTTCTGATGCTCAGAACACCCTAGCACAAACTAGCTTAAACTACCAATAGAAGTGGGCTTGTGCTGGGATATCCTCCTGTTGTTATTGCTAGATTGACAGAATTCATGACGAAAGTGGGACAGCGGGGTGTAACCCTGTAATATGTCAGTAATGTTTAGCCTGTGTTGGGTGAGTATCAATAACTAGGTGCATGCGTTTTCCTCTACCACAGTGAGAAGTAAAATGTGCAGGTTTAAATCACTTGCTTTCTGAATGTATTAATTTGCAGATTTTTTTGTATTGAAATTATTTGGATTTCAGAGACTTGTTGTCTTTCTTCAATAACATATTACGAAAATACATTACTTGATTTTGCAGTAACTCCTTCTTTCTCCATTTAATCTTGAGTTTTAAGTAAGAAGAGTTGGCCAGCAGCTCTTTCGATCTTAAGAACTGCATGCCAAAGTCTTTGGGTGCTGGAGTGCCAAAGGGCTTCATACAAGACTGCACATGGGGTTACAGAGTGTCTGTCACCTCACTGGGATGAGGCCAGGCATGTAGTTGCTCCAGCAGTCCCTGCTGGCTCTTATCTTTCCACAGGCTGCCAGTTGTACCACTCAGCAGCAACAGCAGCACTAGCGGAGTCCTTACAGCATGAGCCTTGAGGTCACCCTGAGTTGTTGCTCGCTACACAGATTTACTTCTTCACAATTCTGTTTTTATGTACTCTTTGCACTGGATGTTCTTTCTTATGCCATAATCATGGAAGATAAAAAGGTTTACCACAACATACTGGTTTTGTAACTGTGAAAAAGTTCTCAGAAAAATTGCAGGTCTTTTCTCTTTAATTGTAATTTTTCATTTGCAGTGGTGACGTTTAGCTTAATTTACAAAATACTAATTTAGAAAATGTCTGAATGTGCCAATCAAAATAATTTCAGGTTTTTTCCTGTTACATTCCTTAAAGAAACTGACAGTATTTTTCAGTGAAACTGTCTGAGAATATGAGAGCTTCTTCATTTAAAAAAATGCAAAAGGTTAGCCAATCTCAATAACAGAATGCTATTGTATATCATCAGTTAGATAAATCTACTCTTTTACAGGATAATGAAAACTTTATTAAACTTTTATTAAAAGCTAGTTGTTCTTAGTAAACATAAATATTAATTTCTTCTTCTTTCTTCTCCCTGCCTTGCAAAAAAACAGAGATGTTATAAATGAAATTCATGCAAATATCATCTGTATTTTAATACCTTTATAACACTGGGATTAGTTTCTTGTATTCTTTCTTTATTTGTCTGTTTGCAGAGAAAAATTTGACATAAAAAGTTAAGACCATATTGTGGTTATTTCTAAAGGAAGGTATTAATGTGCTTTTTAGTATTGGTATTTTCAAAGTCTAATGGAACTGTGTCTTCCTACAGTTTTACATTGACCCAGCAAAGCTACTGCCTCTTCAGAGATTTTTGCCGAGGCCACCTGGAGAAAAAGGTGCTCCCAGAGGAGGTGGTAGAGGAGGACGTGGTAGTGGACGTGGAGGAGGAAGAGGTGGTGGCAGAGGTAAGGTCTCAAGAATGGAAGCTGTAGAATGTTGGTGTTTTTTTTTTTGTTGTGAGTTGTGTGGGTTTCTTTTGGGTTTTTTTTGCCTTTTTTGGGGGGTGGTGTAAAGCTGCCATTGAATGCTTGAATATCAACGGTAGTATTGCAAAGAAAAATGTTGTCATATTTCTGTTTGACTCAATGGAAGAGACAGCGATGCCCTTCCAATGGCAAGACCTAGGCTTCTGCAGCTAAATGACAGATCCAAAGCATAGGGAGAGGAGTTATGCTGATATGTAACAAAGACAGAAAACATGACTGCTGAGCAAACTTGTGGTTAAAGGTTGTAGATAATAAACACTCAAAACTGTCAGTGAAATCTATATTTGTAGTATGTTCTAGTTTGGACAAATACTTGAAATACATTGTTTGAGAGAGGTGAATGATCGGGTACATTTCATTCTTTGCTTTTTGGAGATTATTTGCTATGTACTCCTCAATTAAAGCTGAAGTTAATTTTTTCTTACATCACAGTGTCCTGTATCTTCTCACTACTCTGCCCCTTTGCAGCAAGGCAAAGTTGTTTTGGTTTTGTTTGTTTATTTTAATGTTCTGTTGGGTTTTAGTTAATAATTATTAATGAATAGTTGTGATTATTTTTTTTTCTCTTATGAAAGAAAAGTTTTGTTTGTGTCTGGAGTATTTTGGACATGGTATACCAGATATTAAACAATAGCTAAAGTGCTGCAGATGGTCCCTAGGAGAGACGAAGTACTAGTAATTGACCTGGTAACTGTCCAGCAAGTGACAGGTTTTTTTTTCTTCTTGTTAGGCTTTTCCTTTCAGAAGATGTGAATAAAATAAGTTATTATGCTTAACGAAGAATTTATATGCGCTTTAAAGTATAATTTCTTTCCTGTGTTCAGGAGGATTTGGAGGAGGAAGGGGTGGAGGAAGAGGAGGAGGAGGAGGATTCAGAGGAGGAAGAGGTGGAGGAGGAGGAAGAGGTGGAGGAGGATTCAGAGGAGGAAGAGGTGGTGGAGGAGGCTTTCGTGGTGAGTGTGTGGTTTTTACATTTCAGTAGTAAGAACGGCTCCTGATTTCTAAAGCTTTTAAATATTAAGCAGGATGTTGTATTTTTAATCTCTTACAGATGTTTATAGTTCTATGTAAGATGTTTCTGTGCATCACAGTAGCTAGCTTAAACTGAAGCACAGTATTCTGCATTTTTGATGAAGACCTTGTTCGTTTTTTGCATTTGAAAAGGGCTATGAGAACAGTAATGTTCTGTTATTCTTTCAGTTATTTTATTCTGTCAATTATTCACTCATTTAGTGTCATGTGTATAATTTGTTTGCTTTAAATGCATCTTGTCTAAGATGTGAATTGTTTGTTCTGTTTCTCTTCCCTTTTAAAACAGGAAGAGGATATTAAACATGGAGCCACGAATATCTCTCCGCTGTCTTACCACATCATCTCTGTAAATGAAGAACAAGGAGAAAACCTTTCTAAAGGACCCTGAAAAAGTTCTTTTTCTGAAGAACTTGAAGCTGTAAAATAACAGTTATTTTTACACTTAATGACTGTTGATCAACATGTGAGGAGAGCATAGCTCCAGGCAAAGAACTGAAGACTCTTCAGAGTATACTTGAACTTTTTCAACTAAGCCAGGATTCAGTGTTGTCGTTAAAACTGCTTGTTTCTGAGGAGTAACATAGTCAATGCTTGACTTCATGTTGCAGTTTGGAGTAAACAATCAGTTGAAATGTATTTTGAAAACACCTTACAGTTCACTACATGCACATTCATCAATATCAACCTGTTAGCTGCGTGTGACCAATCCCTAGTTCTCGTCCTCTTTTTTTATATTGAATCTTCTGTATTGCTCTAAAGTGGACATGCCTTTTAAACAGCCTTTATGAACCTTTTTTTACAAACTAAGCTTCAAAATTTTGTGTTGTTAAAATTTGTTTATATGTAATTATGTGTAAAAGGAAGGGAAGATAGTAAAGGATATTTTGTGGATTTTTCTGTGTAAATGTCAATGAAAGCCAAACACATTAAGATATCTTAAAAGTTGCTGTCTA
Organism: Agapornis roseicollis; assembly: GCA_002631895.1. NCBI lineage: Eukaryota > Metazoa > Chordata > Aves > Psittaciformes > Psittacidae > Agapornis > Agapornis roseicollis. Next base: position 21,298 of record NDXB01004575.1, read on the forward strand.
ATGAATAAGACAAGGTTAATACTATTAAGTCACCTAATTGTATCTAATTGCATGAATATTAAAATTGCTGAGGGTTTTTAACTGGTCCCACCTCCCCTTTAGCCTGTTTCTCCTAAGGTTTTGATGTCCTGGCACTGCACCTCTTTGGTACTCTGAGCTTGCACAGGTCTAAGATTAGATAGCCCTTGGTAGGGCTCCTCTGCACATGGTGATTTTGGTTAAGCATTGCTTGAAAAAGGCTTGCAAAAGTCTGCATGAATCTGGTCTCTTTAACTGGATGTATTGAGAACTCCTGAGAAGCTGGTAACTGTCTCTTAATGATGGAAGAGAAGAAAGTTCTTTTCTGCTCTTTTAACTTTGGAAATGAAATAAGAATAGGAAAGTAGAATCGCCCTGGCTTTTACACGGAGCCAGGAGTCCATTCACACTCTCATACCAAGCATTTCTAAAAAGGCTTCTGTGGAATAATCTACATGAAGGTATTTTCAAGATCTTGTGGAAAGTAGTAGATTTCAGAATTCATTGTACTGTTAATGCTTTTAATGAATGCAGTAACAGGCAGATGAGTTATGTTAGTCTTCTGCTTAATAAAAACAACCAGGTAATTTATCAGAAGCAGGATTGGCCAGTTATTGGTAAAGCTGGAATTGTCACTACTTCTGTGATACTTGTACTTGCATCCTCTGCTGTGCTGAGGGTGCTCTGCACTGATGCTTCAGTAGCTAGCTGCAGGTAGCTGAAGCTGACTTAGATCTTTCTTTACTCTTATGGCTGTATAAGACTAAACACGGTGCTCAGTCCTACACCCAAATTCATGTTCTGCTTTGCTATTCTCATGGCATGCTTTAGGGACATCCTTTGTCCCAGGATATCAGAAGACTACTGTCATCACTTTGAAATTGCATGGTATGACAGCTGACTTTGATAGAAGATGGAAGGACCATCTTTCAGCCTAGGACGAGAAGTGTATGCTTCGAATCTCACAGCAGGTGGAGCAGTGAGTCAGCCTAAGCTGTTGCAAGGCCAAAGCGAAGACTGCATCTCTCTGCAGACGGGTTAAAGAGCAATATCCATTGCTACTCCAGAAGGAAGATCAGACTTGCTTATAGGGAACTGGATTGCAGCCCCAGCTGAGAAATGCATGAGGAGCATTATGGCATGCCCTGTACATACAAACAATGTTGGATGGGATTAACACAAATATCCAGAAGTTTATAATCTTAGATCTTTGTGAAGGTTGTAGGACATCCAGATGGTAATGGGAAAGTGTCTATAGTGACTGGATGTGAAATGAGCTTCCCCATAATGGGGAAGGATCATGTTTGCTTGTGGCAAGCCCCATCCAGTCACTGGTCCCTGTTCTGCCTTGTTTTCTATGCGCCATGGCATGACCCTGTCCTAATGCAAGTAGCTGCCAAGTGTAACAGATGAAAATTCAGTACTTTAAAAAAATTAAGGCATGTTTTGTGTGCAGTGGGATGCTGCAATGAACTCATACAGGTTCTCAATTTTATATGACTCCCTCCTCTCTGTCTTAAATTTTTTATTCAGTTCCTATCCAATTCTGTTGCTGTGCTCCCAGTACTAGCAAGTGAAGTGTTTGAGTGTTATATATGTGCTGATGGATATCCTAGGCTTTTTCTGCAGAGAATAGGAATGCGGGCTCACCAGTACCTTGACAGAAATAGGTATGCTGGCAGAAATGGGAAGTTTCAAGTAGCTCTAGTGTCTAGGGGAGAAAAAGTCACAGTGCAGTCTGTACTGAAGAGGATGGGGGAAGGAGTCAGTGGCAGTTTGGGCTTTCAATGACACTTTGGTGTTCCTTGTATTTCTCCTCACTGGCAGCCTTTGGGGCAAGTGGCTGGGCCACATAAAGAACTCCTCACCTCCCACTGCTCCAGGAGCATGACGGGGGTTGCTGTCCTGCAGTACTCTGAAGCTCAGGAAGAAGGCAGGCCTCAGAGCATCCCAGGACACAGCAATAGTGGTGTCACCTACCTGTCTCCTTGTCCACTTGTCAGTGTCTCTGTGTGCTCACTGTTGGCAGAAGCAGAGTGTTCAACAACCAAGTCCTGTTTTCAAAAGGCAGTTGCAAATGAATGTGTTAGCCATTGCAATATTCGACCCAGGCATAAGGTCTGACTTCTAGCTGATCTTGAAATGACAACTGGTTAATCACTAGGGTCAGATTGCTTAAAGGTTTTTTGAAGACCTTGTGCCTTTTGTGCTTGCCAAACTAAAATTCTGGTTTTGTGTCTTTTCTATCTAGGATTTAGATCCTGGTGAAGCAGAGGGTAATATATGGAGGTGTATTGTAAAGCTTAAATTACTGCCCATGCAGAAAGCTTTAGTGACTTGGCATTCCTGTTTAGAGGGATGTTTTTAATCCTTGTGTTTTCTGTAGTTGCTGGGGTAGGATGGTTCAATATAGTTCATAGAGTTGCTGTGTTACATTGATGGAGAAATTTGATGAAGTGCGGAAAATAATTGGGATATTTTAAAGTATGTCTGCTGCACTGGCTGTTGTAAACCAGAAGGGGTTCTCTAGCACTGACATGAAATGATGGATGTTTGCCTGAAGTCACGCTGGACAGTCACATGCATACTGGTGCAAAGTTATTTGCAGTTGTACAAAGCGTTGTCTTGGCACGAAACAGTATTGTCCTAACAAAAAGCATAGCTCCTGTATGAAGTATGACAAGTAAAAAGCTTTATGGAGTCACGTATTTTTCAGGATGTTTTCTTTAATCGGCTGAGAATCTCTTTAGACCCAAAATCAACAGTTTAAATCTAGTAAAAGCCTCTGCGAGGGAGGAAGAGTACTTGTTTGTTTTCCATTTGCACCTGAAAACAAAAGGGACGTTCTGCCTCATAGAGCCCTCCAGTGGTGATTTGCTAAATAAACATGGGAGGGTTCGGTTTGGGTTTTTAATGTGGTTATCACTGAAAATAGGAAAGAGGGTTGGGTTTGGTTTGGCTTGGGATTTATTGTTCTTAATGCAAACGGTAAGTTTCTCTACTCTCATCACTTGTGGATTGAAATAGACTTTGTGCATAACCAAAAGCAACTTGCTAAACTCTGTAATAAGTTTTGCATTGCCCCATATCTATACAGATACTTGAATACTGAGGAATGACTTAAGTAGAAATTGTGTTTTGTTGCTACTGATCTGGGACAAGTGGGAATTAAAAGCATCATTTGAGGTTATACAGTGTCCCTCCGACACTAGTAATGCTGTCTGTTGTTGGAGGATAAAAACTGCCTGAGGTTTTGGATTTTATTTTTCTTTTCTCATGCCAGTATTAAAAAGCAATGTGGTAAGCCATATTTTGTCTGTCTTAGAAGCTGTGGTTCCAACTTTGTGGATCATTTATGTACTTTAATATTTAACTTCTTTGTCTTCTTGGCTTGTTACATGAACTGCAGTTTTCTAGAAAAAACTTACTATTAGGTTAGTCAGAAGTAATGCCTGCCTTTAATTTTGACTTTTTTCTCTTAATACTTATTGCTGTAAAATTAGTCAAGTTTAAGAGAAGAGGAGATGCAGACAGTGTGGCGGTACATAGGATAGACTGCACATCTTAGAAACTTGTGTTTTAATCAACAAGTATGCATAAAACCTGTAAGGTCTCATTAACTGCTACTTTAGGTCTGGAATTCTGTCTGAACAAAAATAGTAATGCTTTACGTTAGTGAGACATCCAGCATTGTGAGCTCTGAGATGCTTTTGAAAATCTTGCCAATGTTTCAGGGGAGGAAAGCAAAAATATCAAATTATCACTATGCTTTTATCTTTTGAGGCACTAAGGAAGTGCCTTCATTGCCAAACAGATCATCTTTCCTTTCAGAACCCTCCCACTCTGTTCCTGCCTAATCCTCTTCTGAAAGGAAAAGTACTGTAATAACACAAGTACCCCGAGAGCTGTGAGTGTAGATCTGTGGCATTAAAGGAAATGCTTGCTGCTAGAATGGTGACACGTGATCAGCTGTAGTAATGATAACTAAATGCCATGACAGCACAAGTTTAATATCAAACTTTTCTTGCCTTTAGATTCAGATGGATGAAAGATGCAGGATGTCTGTTTTGGAAAGCTGAGGAGTGGGAGAGAATGCTCTATGAATTATAATGGGTTAGAGAAGGGAGAGCTTTTCAGGTATACTTCCTTTCTGTGTGATGGCCATATTCTTCAATACGTCTGTGTCACTACATCCTTATTGCTGATTAGAAGACATTACCTGGTCTGGGAACTTGCTTGAGCTGCCTGTGAGCCATGTACCACTCAAGAACCACTGGTTGCTCATCCTTGTCACTTTTATACCCAGTATGAGTTCAAAACTGGAGACAAAAACTCTATGAAGGGGAACTGGTGGGAAACACCTTCTTTGATTACTTATATAATATAAGCTGTTTGGGCAAGGTTTTGTAAAAGGTCTTTACTTTGGTGTGCTGCTCATCATAGAAGAGAAGAAAACATAAGCTTTTGCTGGTCAAGGCTTTGGAAAATATATAATAATTTTCTACCCAGTAACATGCTTTGGAAAATTTGCCCAAAGTTAAGCTTATGTGTCTGTGTGTGGGAGAGGGAGAGTGTTCAGACTGGTAAGGCACATTCAACAACTATTTTCTACACACCATGCTATTTTAGAAATGCTAAGTAGCATCTGAGTTTTCTGAAAGTCATGCTTCACTTCAGGAAAATATTAGACTGTGTTTGTCTTGTGTCTGTGTCAGCTTGAGAGTTTAAATCAAGCTGAGAATCTTGAAGAAGAAGGTCTTTAAGGATCTGAAGGGATGTAATTTAGAGTGAGTGTATCTGCTTTTAAGAATAGTCAACATTGTGTCTTTATGTTGTGCTGTGGTTTGTGTATTCACTGTGATGATGGTAGTTAATTCCAAGGCAGGCTGACAACCAACTGACCTGATTCCACTTTTGTTGAGGTTTCTGAAGCATTGCACAAGAGGTTTGAAGGAAAAAGTTTGGGAGCATGTGACAGTTAATCTCTTTAGCAGCAAGAATGAAGTTTAAGCATACTGTTGGAAACACACTCAGGTCTGTGCTGCTCTTTGTTTTAATTAACAATCTCCTGCATAGATTGGGAGTGTAAACTTACTTGCACTTTAGTCCAATTAAATTGTGCTTGGAGGCTGTCAATGGTGGGGGTAACTCCCTCCTACCCCCCCTTTTTTAATTGTTCAGTGAGTCTGTTGAATAGTGAAAGAATTTCCCTGGCAGTGTTTTGTAGTGTTTTGTCGTCTTGATGAATTATTGCAGAGGGTAGACGACAGTCTCTTTTGTTCAAAATGCATTGGAATGATTCATCCAATTCCTCAGAAGGTGACAATGAAGCTCATTCAGCCTTTACACAGACTGAGCACAACATAGTTGCAGCTTACTTAATCACAGCAGGTATGGGTATTGGCAAATTGTTGCGTAGCTGTTTAAAATACAACTGTAGTTCTGAATGTTCATTTTGTATAAGTAACAGAGACGGTGTTTCATTTTGTATTGCACAAATGTCTGATGGCTTTTTTCCACAGTTAGCAGGCTGACTGAAGTGTGCAGAAACATCTAAGTTTTCTGCTCTATATTTGAAGGTAGCATTGTGTGTTGAAAATTATATTTTGCTGATGCGTAGTTATAGAAGAGTAAGAATTAATTTCTGTCAGCTTGCAAAAGGGATAAAAATAGGACATAGCTGTCACATCTTGCATTTTTCTGTGATGTGCTTGAAGCTATCTTGAGATTTCTCCTGGGCTACATGTTTGTAGTAATATATGTGTAGTCTGAGCATGCGAGCGGGTGTCTGTTAGGGGGATGTAAGGGGAAGGGTTGGAATGTGACTTAGAGGGAGCTGGTCATTAATCACAGAAGAGCAGAGTCTGGTTGCAGCTGTATTTTTCACCAATGACACATGTTAGAAAAAGCACACTGGAAGGCTTGACATGGTGCTCGTTCCCTGTGACTGCAATGGCCTTTGGCTAAACTCGAATAATTATGTTTGATTTCCCCCCCACCCCCTTCTCCTTGAAAACTGTCTCATTGTTATAATCATAACTACTTCAGTAATGTTTTTTTGAGCATTGAGAGCTATAGCAATGAAATATCAGTGTGACCAGAATCTGAAACTTACTGTCTTTAAAAATAGGCCTTCTATATCTTTATTATGGAAAATCAGATCAGTTTATAAATACATTTCTTTTTTCCACAGGCTGTACCATACATTTTCTATGCTATTATTAGCTTTTAAAATGCATTAAAATATTAATGGACTTTAGGTTTATAAGAAATATTATTCTGGATGGTCTCATTTTATTTAGCATATCTATTTGAAGTGGTATCAAAGTGATGTTCTGGTAAATGGGTATTTTTGAATGCAAAGGCAGTAATTTATTTCAGATTTTTAGAGAAATAGGTAGAACAGCTACACAGAATAAGTAGACTTGTTATGAAGCTGTGGAGATGAATTATGGTCATGTACTGGAGGCTAGATACACTCTGCAGTACTACCACAGTATTTGCAAGTGACTGTATCTATTATGTGCTGCAGATACGTATACTTTTTGTTATATTTTATTTCAAATTGATTAGATCGTATGTAACAAGGTGGTCTTCTCAGATAGCTATCTTTTCAGATAGCTTGGTGTTAGGGATCAAAGCTATAATAATGTGATCAATGGGAATAGCTAGAATCAATCTAGCTCTTCTTCCTTAATCTTACAAGGAAATGAAATGTCTTTAAAAAAGCAAACAAGAAGTTGGATTACTTTTTGTTTGTTTGTTTGTTTTCCTCTTATAATTGTAGGAGCCTAGTGACTCACCTGTAGGCTGAATTTAGATTTCTTAATGAGGAATGTTTTTGACAGTAAGATCTATAACATCTTTGAGAGTATGATTAATTGCATTGCAAACACCTTACTACCACAGATCTCACCTCTGGAAAATTTAAGCTGTGTTAATAAACAAATGTCTAAGAATAAGAATGAAGCACAGGTATAGTGTTCATCATTATGTTGATTTTTAAGGGTTTGAATTCTTCTGCAAATAATTGCTTCATTTTCTGAGAATGAAGCAATTGTTGAGTATTACGCTCTACAGTGGTTAGTGTATTAATTCTAGTGATGACCACAAGGATACTCAGGCTGCAGGAAGCAATACTACTTCGTGAACATGAGCTGACAGTGTGCGCTTGCAGCCCAAAAAGTCAACTGTATCCTGGGCTGCATCAAAAGGAGTGTGACCAGCAGGTTGAAGGAGGTGATCCTGCCCCTCTACTCTGGTCTCGGGAGACCTCACCTGGAGTATTGCGTGCAGTTCTGGTGTCCTCAACATAAAAAGGACATGGAAGTGTTGGAACAAGTCCAGAGGAGGGCCATGAGGATGATCAGGGGACTGGAGCATCTCCCATATGAAGACAGGCTGAGAGAGCTGGAGCTGTTCAGCCTGGGGAAGAGAAGGCTGTGTGGAGACCTCATAGCAGCCTTCCAGTATCTGAAGGGGGAACTATAAGGTTATGCTGGGGAGGGGATCTTCATTAGGGACTGTAGAGACAGGGCAAGGGCTAACGGGTTCAAACTTAAACAGGGGAGGTTTAGATTGGATATAAGGAAGAAATTCTTTACTGTAAGGGTGGTTGGGCACTGGAATGGGTTGCCCAAGGAAGTTGTGAATGCTCCATCCCTGGTATTAAGGCCAGGTTGGAACAGAGCCTTGGGTGACATGGTTTAGTGTGAGGTGTCCCTGCTTATGGCAGGGGGGTTGGAACTAGATGATCTTAAGGTGCTTTCCAACCCTAACTATTCTATGATTCTATGATTCTATGATTCATGGACACCTTTCATCTTACAATGGGGAAATGCTCTGATATCATTTTAAAATGCTAACTGGAAAAGTAAATTGTTTTATGCACAGACCTAACCTTCATTGTTTTGATGCTACTATGTGTGCCTTACTTAACTCTGCTAAGGCTTTTATTTACATTTGTTCTGCCTTTCATTTTCGTTGCTTCACTGGGAAGGAGAGAAGTAAATTATTCTGCTCTTGATCAGGTTATGAGGCTTTTAACTTTGTAAAGCTACAAGGTTTATTTAAAGAAATGTGGGAATAGTTGTCTAACCCTAAGATGTTTCACAGGCCAAATGGCAGCATCCACATGTTGTATCTGAATCACATGAGTTTGTCCCAGTTGATGATTTCAGGTTACTGAAAGTCTTGGGCTTGATCTGCACTCCCTACGCTCTAAGACTGGGCTCTGAGGCACATGATATAACTGTGTCTAGCAGGATTTTCCTTCACCCTGAGGATACAAGTTTATAGCCCTCTTGTGTTTCTGATTTCATTCTTGGTAGCTGTAATATCTGTTCAAGCATGCCTCATAGGGAGCCTGTGCTGTTTTATAAAGTGATAGTTCTGTTTTGTGAGATGACATACTACCTGTCAACTTGAAAGCTGACAGAACTGGCACTGCAAGTGCTTTTACTGTGTGCTGGTTTCAGATCAGATCCCCAGCGCCTTGCTTTTTTGCATTTTAGGGCCTTGTAGCATCACCCTCCTGAAATGCGTGACTGTATGAATATGATAGCTGATGACATCTATGTGGCTATGCACCTCCAGCATCATCTGTAATGTAAAGTTGTACTAGGCAGGAGACTTGCACTTGAGAGCAGACGTGCTTGGTGGTTTTAAAGAGAGAATGGAAAGAGAAACAACCAAAAATTAATAACATTTTTGCTACATTTTATTTTAAAATTACTGAATCTGTTGTGAGAGTTTCTGTAGTGTAGGAGATTGGTCTTGGTTAATACAATGTTTCAGTGAAACTCACTGTGCAAGTTTCAGGTATAACAAAAAGGGTACCTATTTATAGAAATGAAATTGAGAAATTCCATTTAAAGGATGAAGAATTGGTGTTGTCCTTATCTGTTATCTAAAGAATCATCTTTGTTACATTTTTATGTATATTCCGCCCTTTTTACATACCTGTCATGTCTTGTTTAACACAGTGGTTCAGATGGTACTTCTGATGTGCCTTTGACCCTAGAAATGCCTTAGTTCAATGCACTGGGGTGTGTGCTGTTATTTATAGATCTATTTATCGTGTTCCTGTGGACTGCCAAGGATGCAGTCCACAGGACTTCCCATGCTTTAAAAGAATTTTCATGCTTTGAAGGAATTTTCTTCAAAAGTCAACTGTATGGCTGAAGTGCTTGAAACTGATTCTTGCCCTCAGGTTTTCTAACCCTGCTGATTTGAGGTTATTGTTTGAACTGCAGCATGTTTGTAGTCTGCATGTAAATTGATGTTAGGGATTTTTAAGTCTGTGGTGCACCACTGACAGTGACAGAGGTGAAAGAACATTGTATAATACTTATTGCCCTTTCCACAGAGGCATGTCACAAAAGCTGAAGCGTGTATGTCAGGTTTTTGGTGGAGCCAATCGAGAAGCAGAAATCCCATCAGTGAAGGTGATGGCCAGCAAACTGGAGCAGCATAAGCAGTGACTGTGAAAGAAAATGGGTCTGCTTTTGGAAGTCTACATTCAGTATTACAGCCTCAGGCTCCTTACAGAATTATGCCTCCTGTCTGTGATGGTGAAAACTACAGTGTTTTGATTCGTAGATGAAACTTCTTATAGAAAAATTAAAAACAAACAAAAAAATCCCACAAAGCAAAACCCCTGGAAAACGTTAAGGGGCATTTCCATGGATAACATGTTGTGTGTTGTCAGACTTTTAACAAAATAATTCCACTTGTTCATTTAAGGTGTCCAGGGTATACAAATACTTGTGAGTTTAGGATTTGGTTCAGTGACACTGTAACAGCTATATCAAACTAGGGGATCTCTGAACAACTCACAAACTCCTGTTATCTACAAGTTACTTTTTTAATGGCTATGTTTGCTTGAACATATTTGAATTCTCCATTTTATTGATAAGATCATAATTGGAAAAGTTCTTCTCTGCTTGTCAGGTGTCTATCCTCTTCACAAAATTGCACTTGACTGAAATTGTCATTTGTTTAGGACATAGATATTCCAATAGGCTATATTTTCTTCTGCATGTATATTACTGGCTGGTGGGTACCTTTGATAAAGTTTCCCTTTTTCTGTTTTTACAGGAGTGGTAAGCATTTTCAGTAATATTGTTGTTTTGGGCATCTTTGTTAAATACAAAGAGCTTCGGACAGCAACCAATGCAATTATTATCAACCTGGCTTTTACTGACATTGGTGTAAGTGGCATTGGTTACCCTATGTCTGCTGCCTCAGACCTGCATGGAAGCTGGAAATTTGGATATACTGGATGCCAGGTATTGCAATTAAGTCAAAGAGAAAGTTTTGAGCACTTAAAAGCAAACTGGGAAATAAGCAGTAGCTCAACCTCGTATTTGTTCTTCCAAGAGATAAGATGGAGATGCAAAGTTTGACTCTAGACCTGAAGCTGATGTTCTGACATGTCAACAATGTCTGGATATAGGATTTTGAGTGTGATTTTTCAAAGTTTAACATTATATTTATCAACTAGAGATTTGAAAATAGCTTTAAGACGACTTAGGAAACAAAATCCTCAAATGAAGAAGGTTATAGTAACGCATGCATACTTGATGACTTATATGATAATGAAAAGACTTTGGATGTGACTACTGTTTTGGTTATGAGTTTGACAGATCTTAATGAGTTCTGCTTGTCAAATACATATTCTTTTGGACTACTCTGTTGGGACATCCAAAATGAAGGCCTGCAAGGCTAAGGCTAAGATTTAGCTTAGTTTTAATAGCTGTCAATTTTTAAAAATAGTCTGAGTGAAAAATTGTATTTCCATAGCAGAGAGATGGTGCCTTTTGCTGTGAACTGTGACTTGAATCTCTGGTGTCTGTGAAAATAAATAGTAATATAAAGGTGTATGCTGAAAATGTGACTCAATAAAAATATTAGCAGCAATACCCATTTCAGACCTTTGTATAATGGATATTTACAATAATCAGAGTTCTCTTGCCTGACCTACTTCAAGTTCAAAATTCAGTTACTGTTTGAAAGGAAGCCCCACTGAACATCTTTGTGTGTAGGCTGTCTTGTAGCGGGTTGGAGTTGATGTGAAATCTCAGTACCAATGGTTTGGGAGTTCACTTGATGCACAACTCCCATCAACCTAAACCAAATGAATCCTGTGAACTGAGATGGTTGAATGTCATGTGGTTCTATCGTAACCACTGTTGGTATGTAATGTGGCACAGGGCGCTATATTTCTTGGGTTCCGGTGCTAACACAGCCTTCCCAGTCCTCCTGGTTACACTGCCCATGGGATGATGGGGCAGATGTGTTTAGAGCATGTTGGGATTGCAGCATTTGTTGCTCTTGCAGTAGATCTGACACACATAAAAATGGAGTCTGATGGGGAAAATCAGTGTACCACATCTGTGAAATAAGTGTAATTATGCAGCAGAGGAATGGATGACAATTCAGGACCTCACATTTGCTAAAGCCATAACCTTTTTGATGGATCAAATGCCGTTCAGATGTCCTTCAGCTTACACCAAAACCATGAATTGAACCCCTCCAATCTCCAGACTCTGAATCTCAAAATTCACTTACTGAAGTATGGTGGTCTTTTTTTGCTTTCTAGACTGCTGGTTTTTAGGATTTCTGATGCACACACAAGCAGGTTGCTTTTGAAACATTTAATTTTAAATGAGCCATCTTCAAATTACCTGCACTGATTTAGTCCTTTCAGTACCTTGCTTATGAAAGAGAACACAGCCTGAATGTAATGTATTAGTGCTTTCCATTCAGGCCACGAATTTGTTCTTGTACATTTGACAGATTTCTCAGAAAAGGCTTTTTTGTTTGTGTGTTTTAATTTCAGATCTATGCTGCCTTAAATATCTTTTTTGGGATGGCAAGTATTGGTTTGCTCACAGTTGTTGCAGTTGATCGTTATCTGACAATCTGCAGGCCTGATATAGGTACTGTACTTATGGTAAAAGATTATTCACTGTTGAACTTCTGTGAAATAAGGGTCTAACTGTTTTCTCATAAATGACTCCATAATTACAGTGCTAGGCATAATTTGAATTTAGGGCATGATCCTACAGTTAAACAAGTTATCTGGTTGGCAGGAATAGTACTGCTGGAGACAGTGAATTTTTCACAATTAAGCTGTTATTCTGTTTATAAGTTGTATTTTCATGGTTGTTTGCAGTCTTTGGAGAACAATATCTATATACAGAAGCACATGAAAAGCCTCTAGCTGTGGGATGTTTTGGAGCAGATGTTTGCTTCTGCTGTTGTGTTAGCAATGAACTGGATGCTTTTCTCTCCTCTCTGTTACAGCCATATTGTCACAGTTAATTCCTGCCCCTGCAATCATGCAAGTGTGTACTTGAATGCGCTGTTGCATAATAAGCTTTTTGACATGGGGTTAGGATCAGGTATTGCCTGTATGATGTGAGTTGGAGTGGATGATGGTATTTAGGTGGTGCTAAAGGTTCAGCAGTGGTATACTGCAGTGTCTTGGAGTGTAGGCCTTTGAGAGGATCATTATTCATCTAGTATGTGCTTGCTGGAAGCCACTTGTTGCAGTTCAACACTGTAAAGAAGCAATAAATGACAATGGTTTGTGACTGTATGTGTTTGGCCACAGGGAGAAGAATGACTAGTCATAGCTATGCCATTCTAATCCTTGCTGCTTGGATAAATGCAGTCTTCTGGGCTTCCATGCCTACTGTGGGCTGGGCTAGCTATGCCCCGGATCCGACTGGAGCAACATGCACAGTAAATTGGAGGAAAAATGATGCGTAAGATTTCCATTCACCTTTTCTTTTCAATTTGCTGTCTCATTGAAGGCTAAGCTCATTTAATTCACCACCCTGTGAGCATAACTTCTTTCAGAAGTATGAAGTGTGATTTATAATATTAATTTTAAAACTATGGAAATAATACAGAGCAAGTCTAGAAAAAATACAGGAATTGAGCTATGCTTGAAAACTGCAAGATTTGTAGGTGCTAATACAAAAATTAAAGCTAAAGAAAGTTTTCCTAATTCTTTAAAAGCTTGTTTGAGAATTTCATAATCAAATCAAAATATCAAACTCTTTAGTAACTTTTATTGAAAGGCTATTTGTAAGTTACTGTGTTTTGTTTTTCTGTTTTATCAGGTCCTTTGTTTCCTACACAATGAGTGTAATTGCTGTTAATTTTGTTGTACCCTTAACAGTCATGTTTTACTGTTACTACAATGTTTCCCGGGCAATGAAACAATATGCCAGGAGTAACTGCTTGGAAAGCATCAACATAGATTGGTCTGACCAAGTAGATGTGACAAAGGTATAGTAAATTAGGGCATGTTTTGTTTTAAGCATGTTCATTAACATCAAGTCTTGGGGCCAAAGGAACATTGCAGCCTTTTAAGCATTTCTGTTTCCTACATTTCCTCTTTTTCTTTTGTACTAAATATAACTGAAATTCAGCGTAGGTGAAAAATCTTGGCTTGACTTATAACACTATATTCTTCACTTTTGACCTAATACTCTTTCCAGATGAATAGCTACTTTGAAGCCTGGGGACAATTAGAATTTTCCTTGCCTCTACCCTTCTGTCATTACATAGAAATATACCTCAGAGGTGTCCATCCTAGGAGGACTTTTACTCTTTTTGTCTGTAGAGTTCTTAGGCTTTCTGCTACATGGGGGTACATAGGGGTGTCTTGTCTGAAATGGACTGGTCAACTCTGATTTGAACTCATGGCCTAGAAATAAAAGTACATTTCCAAGCTTCCAAAATGTGTGATTCTAATCCCTTGTTCTTTTCAGTCTGTTAAGCTTATCTCTTATGTAAACAGTCGCAAATGTGAGTTATGGCATAAAATGATATATCTTTCCTGGAAGGTTAACATTCTTTTAATGTATAAGAGTCCTTGAACAAGCTTGACGTTCACTAGCTCCTTTGGTTTTGTGTGAAGACGTGATTTATAGCTGGACATGATAAGTGAGAGAGAATTGGGCAGACAACTATGTACCTATGCTTTTGAATTACTTATCAATGCGAACTTAATATTCCTTGGAAAACTTTACCACTTCTAAACTGTGAAAAATAGTACTCTTACCTACAAATAATAATCTGAGCATTTTGCTCTTCTGAAAAACTTTCACAGTGCTTGAAGCTGAGGATTCAGCTATAAATTTAGGCTCATATTTGTGAAGAAAATATATTTTTACTCTTTTGCAGTTGAAGATACCAAGTTATATTTTGGAAAAAAATCAAAGGATTGAAGCTTTGGAGTTTTGGAGTTTCTTTTTTGTTGAAGTGGACTGCTTGTTTTTTCAACAACTAGCATCTTTAAGCTTCTTTACATTGTTATTGATATGTGTTAATTTGTATTTAAACGGGAATCTTCTGTGGAAAGAGTCACTGTTTGTTTATTGGTTGTGCTCTAGAAGAGCTCATGCAAAGTAGCCATTTACTTCTTGTTTCTCATTTTGTTCATCACAAAAAGACTGACTAAGGCTATAGGTAAACAACACTAGGGAATCCTATACATACAAAGAGCCCTGAAGGCTTGTTTGTTTATTTAGTGATTTGTTTTGCCCTCTTGATTAGTTTGGCATTTTCATTCCAGTTTCAATTAGGGGTTCATGTCCCTGACAAAAGCCAGAGAGGTCTATCCCAGCTGATTCCTCTCCTAACCTTCCACTACCCCCATTTTTTTGCTGTTCATTCCTAGCTGGGGTTTGGAGTCTTCTGGGGTATGAGCCCCAACATGCCCACATTGTTGTCTGCGACAGGCAGGCAGAGAAGACATAACTGCTCAGATAGCTGCTCAGTGTGATGCTTGAACATGGCTATCATACTTCATTAAATCAACCAGACACTTCTGGGTTCCATAAGTATGTGGACTGAGGCTTTGTATCCAAGAACATTTACTTTCTTTAATTTTACTGTACCACAGTTAAACCTTATTAAACAGTTCTATTTATTAACATCTTTATGAAATATTTGGTTTAGATTTTACTCTCGCTTCATATTTATTATTTGTAATAGCATCCTAAAGTGCTCTGTTATGGTGGTCTTAATTCATATGTGAAGTCTTCTCTGGCCATTGAAACTTCTGCTGGAGAGATTTAGCATAATAAATAGTGCTGACTGTGAAGGAAGATTGTACATAATGAAGTCACAGCATGCCAAAATACATGACAGTGTGATGTGCTATTAAATCCCCAAAATGAGATTGCATTATAACCTATCAAAATTTGTCAGGTGTGCTTGTTTACATGTTGCTATTTGGTTCTGCATAGCTGTATTTTCACATAGATGCATGTGCCTTTGAGGTTAGGTTATAAGGTCTTTATCTTCAGGTAGTACTGGTTATGAGTCTGTTCCTCTTCTTTTACAGATGTCTGTTGTGATGATTCTAATGTTCTTGGTGGCATGGTCTCCATATTCTATTGTGTGTTTGTGGTCTTCCTTTGGAGACCCAAAGAAAATTTCTCCTGCAATGGCCATCGTAGCTCCTTTATTTGCAAAATCTTCCACATTTTATAATCCTTGCATTTATGTCATTGCAAACAAAAAGTAAGTGCTCCTAATTTAATACCACTCTACTTGATGATTTTGGCTGATCATCTAACTATAGCAGGATCATCTGAAAAATGTGAAAAAGTGACTAGCAAAGAGGTCAAAGGGTAAACCACTGATGACTTAACAAAGATGACTTTTTGGACAGGAAACCCTATAAGAAATTGTTTTGATCATCATCAGAATATACTAAATCGATAAAGATTTTTGAAAACACATCAACACAGATTTTGTAAGACAGTTTTGAAAGTCCCTTTGTGACTTCTCAAAGGGACTTACAGATTTTGGGTTGCATCAGCAGTAAACTGGCTTTAATAACTGTGGCCAAAATGTGTGGCAGCTCGGTGACATGTAAATGTTGTTGATTTCTTTGCTTGATTTGGGATGTGTCATATTCTGACTGATTAGGATGGGTTGACACTTACTGTTAAAGTAAATAAGCTAAGCCTATTCATCTGTTTTGAGCAAGCATATCAAATGCTCTAACCAAGCCAATGCCTCTAACTGAGAACTGGGTTTTGCTAGGAAGCATCCTTCCTTTCTCTACAACCAATCTAGAAGCAGAGCCTGTGATTCTCTGTCTAGATGAACTTACCTGATCTTGCTGAAAAAATCCATCTTTTTCACTGTTCTATAAGTTCATCTTTGTCATGGCTATACCCTGTCCTGGAATAAGCAAACCCTGCTGTGACGCCTGTTGTAGGAGAAACTTAACTGAGTTATTCATGTACATGGAAGTGAAAAAGACTCAGGTCCTCTCAAATTCCAAATACACCATTTTTTATTAAGTAAGCTTTACTGAAGTTGAAAACTGTTGTAATACTGAAGGTCAGCTTACCTGGTGTTTCTTGGTGTTTGGTTCTCCAGCTAATGATCTTTCTGCTTTCCCTTTCTTGCCTTTGCAGGTTTCGGAGGGCAATCTTGGCAATGGTGCGATGTCAGACAAGACAAGAGATAACTATAAACAACGCCTTGCCCATGAGTGTATCACAAAGTGCACTGACATCGTAGAACTCATGTCATTTGCATGCATAAGTTAAATGGAAAGGAGTGAAATCTCAGTTAAAGCTAATTAATCTTTCAGAAGATTAATCTTTTGGAATAATTATCTTCCCCAGACAGCTGTTTCTGTTAATCTCAATAATCTGTTTAGATAGGTTAAGAAGGCAAAAAGACAAAACCCATTAAGACTTTAGGTTTTGAGAGTGGGGTTTATTGGCCTAATACGTCTGTCCCAAACAAAAAGGGGTAGTGAAGTGGTTACTGACTCTTACAGTGTGGACAAGGTGACACAAGGGCAAGGAGAGCCTCAAACAGGAAGTGCTTAAATTCAGTAACATGGATTTTGCACCTATAATTCCTTTCATGAATTACTTTTCCTCATCTTCCCTTGCAAGTTTTCCAGACTTGAAACATTCTGGATTCTCCCTGTGTGAATATATTTCTATAGCATGTGTCCATGTTGGTATGCTTTGCAGAGTTCTGTTTCTGTGAATATGTTATCAAAATATCTAGCCAAACCCAATAGAACCCGTTACCAGCTTTTAGGATTTTTAAGGAGTTTTGGGATATTTTAATGTATTTTTAAAGTTTTTGCTCACACAACCAAATGAATTTGTAGGAAAGACAGCTTTTGTTTTAGTAACAGTAATAGAAACTACTTAGTAATAGTTTCTAGTGCTTGTGACTGCACAGCAAATCCTGAAAATGAGACAAACTGTACCCTCAATCTTGACATGTGGGAGGCATATAAAGCTGAATAAATATTTATAGTCATTCCTCATAATTTCTAAGTCAATCTCATGGTTATACAGGTCTGTTGTGTAGTTTGCAAAAAATACCTTTGGTGAGGTGATTTATTCAGGATGGAAAAGATGACTGTGTATACATCTATTTATGAATGCTAGTATATGCACTCTTGATGATACTCAGAATTTTAGAATAAATATCTTCTCACGTATGCATGAATATGAAGTTTGCCTTTGCAGTGGGTAACTTATTCACATGGGTGGGTTGTTTTGTTTTTGTCAAAAGAAGTCTCTTTTTACAGGATTTTTTATGAACTCTGGAATCTATCTCTGGCTTCCTATTAATTTATAATTTTCAGTATTAAAGAAAATGCCTGCAATAGCCTCATGCTGTACTAGATCTCCTTCAGGAACCTTGGGCCATTTTATGGACAGTAACTAATGCATTGCCTCTTAGAAACAGCAAAGAAGCTTTTTATTGCGTGCTAACTTTGCAAGCTGTATATTAGAATAGCCTTGAAACATATTGAATATGACTGGAAGCAATGTGTTGTTCTAACAGAATAAAGAATGAACTGGCTTAACTGATCCATTTCAGGATACACTTGAAGGTTAAGCAACTACAGATCTCAGTTAATCTGATGTAATCTGCTGTTACTAAATGGATGTCTGCATTCACATTCATAGCATACTGCACATGAGTGCCTAGGAATGAAGTTTTAAGTTTTCCATATCAGTTCTGCTGGGGGGAAGTCATGTACCTATTTGTTTATTTCTACCTCCTAATGACGTTTCTTGAAGAACTGCATGGGTTTTGTCCTTCACAATGCACTTGCGTTTACCATGGCAGAAGCGATGGCGCTGGAGCAAGGTATACATTTTATTATTTGTCATACAACGCAATTTATCAGGAAAAGGGATGAAGAAACTGGAAATAACATTCTCATACATTGCAAATTGGTTCTAGCCTAGTTGAAATAAAGGCATCCTTTATACTGGTGTTGTACAGCTAGAAGCATTCCTGAATAGGAACAGATGGTGATTATGGCTTTGTACTTTGCAAATAGCTACTTTAAATCTTCAGGTTTTGCAGAAGGCAATTTCTTTCTGCTCCATGTTTTTCCTACTATTGTAATGTCCTTTCTATTTTCAGAAACTGGTTGTCTACTGTAAGGTAATTCTGGTTTAAATAAATACAGTAATTTCTTCTTTTTTAATTTACAGGAAAATCATATGATTTTTTGGTACTGTAGAGGTTAATTTGAAACTTGACGGTAGGGGTATTGTCATATCAGTTTTGAGATAGACTGTTTCTCATTGCTGTTTGTCACAATATATCCAGTATAAAGCTGCATGAAGAGAAAGTAAAATAAAGGAAAAATATAGGAAAAAGGGGGACAACATTAAATATAGTCTTATTGAAGGGAGGGAAATCTTAAAGCTGATGAGTGCAAACAATGTATTCCATAGAAATGGAAGCAAACTGATTCTTGAAAATGCTGAGAGACCCCATTTCAATAAAATCAGTGGGAGCAGAAATTTCTTAGCACCTCTAAAAAGCAGGCAATTTCTCTGCAGACAACAGAAAGAAGACTTAGAAAGCTCTCCTTTAGAGAAATATGTTAACATGTTCATTTTGCAGTCTTTTCTAAAAGGTAAATATAGACAAATACTTTGAATCTTCATCATGCAGAAAAAAATAGAAAGTAGTAATCCAAATTTCTGAATTTTAGTAACAGAAATGGCATGCAGTTCCCACTTGAGATACGTGCATGTATTATTCCCTATACAGTGGCTTCTGTTTTTCAGTTGTCAATAGAATAGATGATAGAGGATGGTGCTTATATGCTTTATAATAAAGCAAATTAAACTTCACATGAAAGTATTTTTTTTTTTCTATTTAGAAACTCCATATTTTGCTTTTTGATTTTTAAATGCAGAGGGCTGCTCTTGAGCTGACATTCTTTATTCTTCCAGTAGTGTTGCAGAAAGTAATAGTATCTGCATTTAAATCTAAAATGGAAATTTCTGATAAAGAAATTTCAATATCTCTGTCCTTTTTCTTTTTTTTGTCTTTTTTCCTGATACTAGGTCTGTACTCTGTAATGATCCTGACATGTATGAGATCCCCGTAAATGTTCCTGTGGATACTGTAAAACTTCGTATAGAGAAAACTGTCATAAGAAGGATTCCAACTGAAGCCTTTTACTACCTAGTAGATCTGAAATACCTGTGGGTAACTTACAACTGCGTGGCAAACATTGATATCAGCAGTTTTTATAACTTGAAGCAACTGCACGAACTACGGCTAGATGGTAATCTGCTCTCGACATTCCCTTGGGAATCACTGGCAGAGATGCCCAAGCTACGGACTCTTGATTTACACAATAATAAAGTAACCAACATTCCTGCTGATGCTGGCCGGTACCTGAAAAACCTCACCTACCTGGACATATCCAGCAACAAGCTAACCACTTTGCCATCAGACTTGATGGACATTTGGCCCCCTTTCTCAGAATCTGTCCTGTCTAAGAGCAGAGACAGTCTAGCAACCCAGAGAGTCATTTTGGGTATGTTAAACAGCTTGCCTCATTCCTTATTAAAATGTATCTAAATGTTTAGTTGAGCGGGTAGGGGACCAGCCTGGGATTCAGGAGAGTGGGTTTTATCTGGGTCAGTCCTCTGGTTTGCTCAGCGATTCTTTATTTATTTATTTCTTGTTGGTGGAAAACTATAAAATGAAGGTAGTGATCTCGATGCATGTTGGTATCTCAAGGTTATAAAATTAAAGTAAAATCTATGAGATTCTGGTCTACCAGAATACAGGCTGTATGGCGCGCTCAGTATCCATAGAAATGTAGAACTTCCAGAAACTGTATTTTGGATGACATTTCCCTCATCACTGTATGTGGTGGCAACTGCAAGCATGTCCATTTGCAACTATTTTTTTCCAATGGTTCACAACCAAGCAAGTAGCTAGAGTTGATGCTCATATGAAGCATGTCCTGAGACACAGTGCTACAGACAGTGTTGGTGGCTCTGCTGTCCCCGTGATTCCTGTTGACCTTGTATTGCTTTAAATTAAACCCTCAATTTTTTCACAATTTTCATGTTAATATGACAGAGGGAATAGGAATCTGATCCTTACAACTTCACAGCACTTTTTATAGTATTGAAGGTACTCTTATAGTATTTAAGATATGTATCTTAGAATAGTTTGTCCAGACTCTGATTTTTTTCATACTTTTATTCCATCTCTCCAGCATACCATCACATCAGTTCTGTTTGTGACTTTGTGCTGTATCTTATTCTGACCCAAATTTCTTCTGCAGTCTCAGTACATGGCTGGAAAAGTTCTATCAAAAGGAGTCTCTTTTGTCACTGTTGTTGCATAAGTGGATGTTTTGATGTTTTTGTAGTGTATCTGGTGGAAGGGAGGAAAGCCAGCTATGTCTCTATACTGGAGCAGTTTTACACCCACTCGTAAATATCTGCTCAACATTGTACTGCCCAGTATTTCCAGTTTCTTGATCTAATCCCCTGCTGTTCAGTGTTCACTTGTTCAGCTGCTTCGTTTCACAGCAGAAACTGCAATTTAAAACTCTCATTCAGGGGAGATCGTAGATAAGTAGCTTCACAGATGCAAGTAGGCCGAATGAGTTTCACACATGCATGGTAACTATAGGTTTGCAGCATTAATAGGATCTTCATCTATTCAGGATTAAAAGAAAAAGCTGTAAAAGTGTATCCAACTTAGTACTCTTTTCGCTGCCCCCATACTGAAGGCAGTGAAGTAGGAGCTGACTGTGCTAGATCTAATTCTCCTGATGATCTCATGTGGGAGTCCTTGTCTTACAAAGCCCTCACTGCTTAAAAACCAAACCAACCAACCAAGAAACCCAAAATACCAAAAAGCTCTGAACCCACACACTCTTTTTCTCTTTGCCTTCCCCCTTGATAGCCATCTGCAAGCTTTGTTGGTGCAGGTAGTTTGCCAGCCTCCTCTAGTCCTGGCAGACCTTCTTGTGTCAACATAAGTCCCCTAGGGGCTGGAAATGCGATGTTTGTACCATTTTCACTTCTGAACTACAACTGGGTTTGAATACAGATCTCCACGCGGGTTCAAGCAATGCCTTGCTTCTCTTTTTTTAATGGTATGTGCTGAGGTAGGCTCTGTGCAGTTATTAAAAATTTGGATCTGAGGATGTAAAATGTCAGTTAGTAGTACTTTCATTGTGTTGAGTGAATATACCATAGGTAAGCTGTGAGTTATTAGCTGAATTTTCTTTTATTTACATCATATAGCCTTCTGATGAGTACATTCCAGTGAAGAGAGATCATGCTTGCTATATAAGAAACTCAATGGTGAATAAGAAAACATCCCCTTCCTCTGGAAATTAAAAAGTGCAGTACTTTTTGTGTCATGGGTTATTTTGACAAGCTGAATTAGTCTCCACTGAGCGTTAGTTTTATTATATTACTGGAGCTTGCAAAGTGGTAGTTATACCATTCCCACTCACTGCCATGAGCTCATCCTTAGGTTGCTGTTGATGGACCATTACAAAGCGGCTGTTTTTCAGGAATCGGTGGCTGACAGAAACTATCAGGCTAGAAAGATGACTTAGGAGTTGAGATGTCTCTGTAATGCTCCAACCATAGAACAGGAGGAAGATATGTTCTTCTAACACCTCTTCTGTCTCTACCAGGATTGCTGAAGCCCAAGGGAGGAGAAATGTAACCCATAGGTATTCTCCTCCTCTGAGGCAAGAGATAAGGATCACAAAGGTATGTGATCAGGTAGGATTTCAAAAAGGCCATCCTATGGCCTGCTGGTATGCAGATCCAGATAAACTGAACAGTTCTGGTTAGATCAGTGCTGTTCTTAAAGCCCATGGCCTGACCTTTCCAGAGCTTCTCTGGTAACCTCCTCCAGTGCTTATCTATGAGGACAGTGAGAAAGTTTCTCTTAATATCTAACCTCAATCTCCCTTACTGCAAACTAAGCTGATTACCTCTTGTCCTATATAGGATGAACATACAGAAAAACTAATGACCATCTCTTATAGAAGTAACCTTTCATATGTTTTCCTTTCCTGTTTGCTGCCTTAACTAATCACAGCATTTCTTTTTTTTGTTTTGGTTTGTTTTTTGTTTTGTGTATTTTTGTTGTTGGTTTTGTTTGTTGGGTTCTCCCCTCCTCCTCTTTTTACCATAGTTACTTGTTGCCTTTAGACTCCTTTGGGTTTTAAAAGAAAGATTTCTTTAAAATGTAATGGCCACAATTGCTTGATGCTCAAGAGTGTCCTATGTGCTCCAGCTCTTCTCTGTAGGAGCATTCAGCCTAGCCTATGTACCTGCCTGGAATGGTATACAACCAGAGCTCTGCTAGAAGCTGGAACCCAGAGTAAATAAATGCTGGTTTTGTCTAGTCAGGAAGACAGCAGGACAATTCAACTTAGTGTAAGCAGTTACTACTTGAGCTGGCTTCTCTCCTAGTTTTGTCAAAGCAAGAGCCCAAACTCACGTGTTTGTGCATACGTATTTTCTGACACCAGGAAGCAATTTTGTCTTCAATATCTTGACTGAGCATCAAGAAGGTTGTATGTAAGAGAAAGCTCAGGTTTCCCATGTTTACTTCAAAGGTTCTTGGGGGAGCCATAGACTACTTCTTCCAGGGGACTGGCATGTTAGTATCTCTTTATTCCAATTCATAATTGTGCTTAGGGGTTTAGCTTTTTTTATTACCTCTCACTATATGTTTTTCCTCTGTGTGGACACTATCCTAAATGAAAGAGGGTCAAGGAATGATTCCTTGTCCTGTGGCCAAATGGCTCACTCTGGCTGTCATCCGCACAATTTAGGGCCAGCTCTCTTTTAAGCTGACTGGCTGTTCCACACTTTGTAAGATTTAGCCCTGTGTTTTCTGTGGGCCCTAAGGGATGCTTAAGTGACCCT
The DNA here is from genome assembly GCA_002631895.1 of Agapornis roseicollis. Classification (NCBI taxonomy): domain Eukaryota; kingdom Metazoa; phylum Chordata; class Aves; order Psittaciformes; family Psittacidae; genus Agapornis; species Agapornis roseicollis. The sequence continues at coordinate 44,568 of NDXB01004575.1, forward strand.
AAAATGTAACTGTGGAGGTGGGGATATGTTTTCTCCAGTTCAAGCTGCCAGAAATAATTGAGAATTGTATTGCAACCCATAGAACTGTGGTTTTTGTAGTACTAAATAGCAAGGGAATGTTGTATGCCTGATAGTCATGCAAGATAGTTTGGAGGGGCAAAGCCTGATGCACTTACATCATGGGGAAGAATGGGGTACAGACACCTATCTTTAGTGTGGTCTCATCCATAAGCCTTTCAGAGAGCAATCCCTGAAGTGTGAATTGCCCCAGGAGACACAAATGACTTTGCCTTGAAGACTGCCCTTTTGAACAGTTCAAAACAAAGCTGTGGAGTGAGCTGACAACTAAGCAGTGGAAATGATTGAAGGACCAGTGTGTGAGCTCATCTGGCCCTCTCTTAGTTACCTCTGAAGCTATAGCCTAATACTTTGATCCAAATCACAGCTAAATTTGAGCTTTGGCTGCTGTACAGAGTGAAATTTCTGGCACAAATGATCACAGTGGCATTTTCCATACGGAAAATTGCATCTAGTGGGTTGCTGAGAGGAACAGAGGAATCTAATATTTGATAGAGTGGCAGTTAGATGAGATATTGCCTCCGTTATACGTACAGGTGCCAAAAATTTGAATGCTGCAGGTCCATCAGGATCCCAGCTGTTATGCTGGGCCAAAAGATGCTTCTTTTCCTGAAACTACTCCCTAGCAATTACTGTGTATAGGAAACACTGGGCACAGTGCAGGAAGTGGGTTTTCCTGTTTTGGAGCCTTGGATCAAAAATCTAGTAGCTTCAGTTAGAAGAGAGCCTTGTATAAATTGTCCCAAGCTGTGGTGAATATTTCCATCAAGTTAAGGCCTGAGAACGGTTACTGATTTACAAAGGAAATTTCACTCACAGCTATTTCAAATGCTAAAGTCCATATTGACACAGCATGGGGAAACCCTCCTTACTGGGAAGACTGCAAAATGTGCATGCACAGACTCATGTGTACATATATTTGGCATTGTACATGCAAACATAAGTGTAATTGTGTGAGAGTAAGTTTAAAATATGCTAGATCTAGAATATAGAAAGGGTTTTAAAGCAGTTTATGATCCCTATTGAATGGTAAAATACACTGCATTGGTTATATTGCAATGCTTAAGTATTTACCAGTGTTTATTGTGCCTTGGTTAGTACTTAGGTCAACAAGCTGTTTTAATATTTCTAGAAAAGAATCCAGGGTTTTGAAAGACTTGCTATTCCATCAGAAACACATGTCATTGGAGGCTTAGCATTACTTTTATTTTCTCTTATTAGGAAATTATTTTCCAACAGGAATTCCATCTTATTCCTTTTTTAAAGCTCCCAGTTTTTTCCACTTTCATTTTTTCTTTTATTTTCCTCCTTTTTTTCCATCTTTCTTCTCTTTCCCATTTTTTCAGTAATTTCTTTTATTCTTTAATGTGTTTGTTGTCATTTTTATCATCTTTTAAACACAAGCAGTTACAGTTCAGAATTCCCTTTGTAGTTCGGAAACTAGGTTTACATTTCCATTTATGCTCTCTTGAATAGCTAACTGAGGTATAATCAAATTCAGTGTTTCTTCCTTGTTCCCAACTCAGTAGTGTTTTCATCTTTCCATTTTGGAAACTTACATGACTTGATGACTTACAGTGGATGTGCAAGTTTACTAAAGATAATGTGGGTACTATCAGATATTGGCAAGACACAGATAAATAGAATCACAGAATCATAGAATAGTTAGGGTTGGAAAGCACCTTAAGATCATCTAGTTCCAACCCCCCTGCCATAAGCAGGGACACCTCACACTAAACCAGGCCACCCAAGGCTTTGTCCAACCTGGCCTTCAACACTGCCAGGGATGGAGCACTCACAACTTCCCTGGGCAACCCATTCCAGCATCTCACCACCCTCACAGGAAAGAATTTCTTCCTTATATCCAATCTAAACCTCTCCTGTTTAAGTTTGAACCTGTTACCCCTTGTCCTGTCACTACAGTCCCTAATGAAGAGTCCCTCCCCAGCATCCCTACAGACCCCCTTCAGATACTGGAAGG
>NDXB01004575.1:46682-76445 GCA_002631895.1 Agapornis roseicollis
AAGTTTGAACACCCCTTGTCCTGTCACTACAGTCCCTAATGAAGAGTCCCTCCCCAGCATCCCTACAGACCCCCTTCAGATACTGGAAGGTTGCTATGAGGTTTCCACACAGCCTTCTCTTCTCCAGGCTAAACAGTCACAACTTTCTCAGCCTGTCTTCATATGGGAGATGCTCCAGCCCCCTGATCATCCTCGTGGCCCTCCTCTGGACTTGTTCCAAAAGCTCCATGTCCTTTTTACGTTGAGGACTCCAGAACTGCACACAATACTCCAGGTGAGGTCTCATGAGAGCAGAGTAGAGGGGCAGGATCACCTCTTCGACCTGCTGGTCACGCTCCTCTTGATGCAGCCCAGGATACAGTTGGCTTTCTGGGCTGCAAGCGCACACTGAAGCTGGCTCATGTTCATGTTCTCATCGACCACCACCCCCAAGTCCTTCTCCTCAGGGCTGCTCTGAATCTCTTCTCTGCCCAACCTGTAGCTGTGCCTGGGATTGCTCCCACCCAGGTGTAGGACCTTGCACTTGGCACAGTTAAACTTCATGAGGTTGGCATCAGCCCACCTCACAAGTGTGTCAAGGTCCCTCTGGATGGCATTCCTCCCCTCCAACGTATGCACTGAACCACACAGCTTGGTGTCATCGGCAAACTTGCTGAGGGAGCACTCAATCCCACTGTCAAAGAAATGAAACATGGAGGCAAGGAAGGAACTCCTATAGCTGTATATATTATATTTTTTTTCATGAGTCCTGTTTATTTAGCCAGTTCCACTGGGAAGCATAATGGATGGGAGAGATAAGGTGACTAACTGAAGTAACTCTTTCTTTGCACTAAAGCAACAGAAGTACAGTCTTCTTCAACAACAAGCCCTCCTCTGAAGCTGAAACCAGGCCTCTGGAATGATCTGAGGTGGTAAAACCTGTGCCCTGGACTGAACTAAACACTCATCCAGTCTAAGTTCTATGCATCTTTGCTTCATCATTATTTCAATTTTGTCATTTTTTGACACTTACTGTTAACAACCTTGGGTCTTCTTTAGACACTGGGAGAGTATTAAAGTCATGTATTTATATATGTTAGGAACAATTTCTTCACTTAAAGGGTTGTCAGGCATTGGAGCAGGCTCCCCAGGAAATTGGTTGAGTTGCTCTTCCTGGGGGTATTTAAAAGACATGTAGTTGTCGCACTTAGTGATGAACTTGGCATTGTCACGTTTATGGTTGGATTCAATCTTAAAAGTCTTTTCCATTCTAAATGATTCTATTTTGAAAGGCTTTTGACTGCTTATAGTGGTATTAGAAACAATAATAAAACCTATCCTTTCTTGCAGTAAATCTTGTAGGATGAAGAATCATTGCAGAAGAAATATTTTCAGTAACACTTAATGTAAGGGAGAATCTGCTGCCTGGTATGTGGGATGGGGGCCCTTACTGATGCTGCAAATCTATCCTGATTAATGCTGTGGACCTAGAGCAACTGCCCTGCCTCCTGCTTGTAGCACAGCTGCTCCGTGCTTCTGTCCTCTGGGTACCACAGAGGCTATGCTAGCAGTTCACTTGCATTTTAGCAGCATTTTGCTATGGAGTAACTCTGGTAGTTGAAGGCTGGTTTCAAGGGGATCCTGTCTTCCCTCTTACACCTTAGGGGAATTTAATTTTCAAATACCCATATAGTCTCTTTCTTACTACAGTGAGAAAAATTGACACCTTATAAGCGAGAATGCAAAAAACCCCCAAACTGAGGAATATTGTCTCTAACTACAAACTAAAGCTTCCCTAATTTAAAAGATGAGCACAAATAGTTACATACATGTGTTTAATTGGCAGAATTTTTATTTTATATCAACCACAAGCAGCTGGTGCCCAGACATATGGAAAACATTTGGATGGCATCTCTTTTGCTTGTGAGTATAGGTGTGACATTCACAGGGGAAAAAAATATATTTTGGAGGGTTCTTTTTGTTTCTTGGGGTTTTTTTTCTTTCTTCTTTTTTTCTTTTTTTTTTTCTTTTAAGACAAGCAGTTGCTGATACACTTTCCTTGAGTTCTCCTTCTCTGTTCCAGCAAGAAGTAAGTAGCAAATAGATGTAAAATCTCTTCTGTCTGCAAAGGGTGAAACTGGATTGTGATGTCAAAGTTATGGAGCCTCTTCAGGTCAGGTCTTGTTTTAAAGAGCAGGGATTAATTGGGGTTTACCATAGTTTTAACCTATCACCGTCATTGTACTTAAAATAACCTAATCTTGATCAGGTGATAGAAGGAAGCAGTAGTTAATTATTCATGTATTCTTTCCTCTACAGGTTTCATCCAGGAAAAAAAGCAGAATTTTTCCATCAGTTGTTTTTATAATTCCTAAAAATATACAATAAAAAGGAACAATATTATCAGGTGTTTCAGTTCTATTTTTCTTTTAACATTGGTTTAATTGATATGGCCAGTCTGTTGCATTTATCAGTAATTTCAATAGCAGGAGTTCTTGGGCACCATCCCTTATTTCAGACTGTAAGTTCTGCTTATTGTTAAGACTTGGAAAAAAAAGAAAACAAAGAAGAAGTTATACCCAAATATATAAGTCAAATGAGAAAACATTCAAACTTGTGAGTGACATGCTATGTTGATTTCTACCTGGTGAAGCTGCTGTTGCTCTGTGAAGATCAACATCGTGGAGTAGTAAATACCAGCTGAGGATTTAAACTTGTATGCCTCAGAAATGGTTACTGTCTTTCACCATAGTAAGTTCACCAATAGAGAGAATTCTCCCAATCAAAGACTTAGGAATCAAGAAGCAAATGTTATAGCCTGTAATAGAAGAGATAGTATTCTGCATGCCATTATAAAAGCATTGTAGTCATCAGCTTTTTCAAGGTCCTTCCCATTTTCTACTCTTCTGCTATTCATTTTGAAAGCATTTCAGAGGTTGTCCTAAATTGAAGTTGGATTTCTAAGAATATTGGTACAGTTCAAAGCCAGATAAGAATTTGATTGGCCTAAAGCTTTTTCTCCTTAGCCTTTATTTTTTTTTTCAAGGGACATAGATGTTGGTGTAAAGCTATAACCCCTTAAACCATCATCTTCTCTGCAAGCATTGAAGAAAGGGTCTGAGAAGATCAAATTGTAAGAGCCCAAAGGACTCAGAGCAGAGCAGAGTGACGAGATGCAATAGCCCTGACAAGCTATCATTCCAGAAGGCACAGGCAGGTGAAAATATATCAGGCTTAAGACATCTTTTCAATGTGTTTTTTTCCTAGATAAATATCAAAGCAAACCAAAGATAGTGCCTGTATCTATTATACTTCTGTGAACTTCTGTGAAGAAAAAGTTTAGTTTCATAAACATTCATACTGTTCTTTCTCACCTCTGCAAAATCTCCCCACCCATCAGCCAAACAAAAAAACCCAAACTGAAACTCAGAATAGGTCCGTGGTTCTCCTTGCTTGTACTTGGTGATAGGCCTGCATCATATTGTAACCACAATATTCATATATTGCCTGACAGTATTATTTTTTGTTTCTTTCTTTCTTTCTTTCTTTCTTTCTTTCTCCTCTTCCCTCCCTGCTTCAGGTTTGCAGGACAACCCTTGGTTCTGTGATTGTCGCATTTCAAAGCTAATTGAATTTTCCAAAATTGTGGACAACTCAGTTGTACTTCTTGACCCACTGGTTTCATGTAGTGGACCTGAGAGCCTGGCAGGAATCTTGTTCCAGAGAGCTGAGTTAGAGCAGTGTCTTAAACCATCTGTAATGACGTCAGCAACAAAGATCACTTCCCCACTGGGAAGCAACGTTCTGCTACGCTGCGATGCGACTGGGTACCCAACACCGCAGCTTACTTGGACTAGGTCAGACAATATACCAGTGAACTATACAGGTATAATTCCTCTTTTATAGGATGTGGGAAAGCATGAAATTGAGGGTTGCTTGTGCTTTGAGATCATTATAATGAGTAACAATGGACGAGATATTGCACCAAGCTGGCAATTGTAGCCAGCAACTGCTGTTAAGAAATTCTTTGTTGAGGTTTGGTCTGAACATGACCAACAGACTGTTCTGGATGTGGTCTGTGATGAGAACAATGTTCTTGAAAGGGGGAAATAGGTGAAGCAGGGGAAGGGTAAAGGAAAAGGGAACTTGGGACTGTTGTGTATGCTCCAGCACCTCAGTGTCTTCTTTCTAGTGAGAGGCCCAAAACTGAACACATTACCCTCACCAGTGGTGAGTAAAGGGGGACAGTATTTTCTATGTAATTTGCAAATGTTTGCTGTTTATTTGCAACATCCATTTTGAATACTTGGTATAATTCTAGCTACTGTGATAGATGTTTGTGCAGTAACTTAATATAAAAAGGAAGTTTATTACTACTGTCATTCCAAGTAGTTCACAGTTATCTTTAATCACCAGTCTGAAGAAGGTAATAGCCTGAATTACTGAAATATCTTAAGACAAAGGTAATTTCCAAAAATGTTCTACATGGCTAGTGTGTTCAGTGTCACTTCAAGTCACTGAGACTTGTATTTCCTAGTCACATAGCAGATTTAAGGTATTTGATTTGATGCGGTTTTGTTTTACTCAGTGAAACTGCAAATTCTATTCTAAGTCCTCCACATGTTCAATTCCATTTTGACTGAAGCAGAGCACTTTTCTGCAATAATATAGTATGGCAGGGACTTCCATAGTTCGTGTGTCTTGTTTGGTTTTTTTTAAGTTTAATACATGTGATTCTTCCTGGCATAGATAAGGGAAGAAGTAGTCTAATAATGTTTCCTTTCTCTTTACCTACCTTTTTTATAATGTTTTACTCTTTGCATTTTCCTGTAGTAATTCAAGAAACACCTGGAGAGGGTGTCAGATGGTCCATAATGAGCTTGACAGGGATTTCATACAAGGATGCAGGAGAATACAGATGTAAAGCCAAGAACTTAGCAGGAATGGCAGAAGCTGCTGTTACTGTCACAGTGATTGGTGTAGTTACTACAACTGTGTCACCACAGAAGTATGGAAGGAAACAAGAGGCACAGAGACAGAATACCACTCAGGATGAATCGAAGCAGGAACCTCAGAGGACAACCACACCTCTTCCCATCACACCAACCACCACAGCACTCATTAGCACTGAAATATCAACGAGCATCAGGTTTACTGACAAGAAGCAATCCAGGCCCATGTCTGATGGAAAGAAAAATTCAAAGGCATTGACAAATGGAATCAAAAAGCAGACTGGGGACACAAGCAAGAAAAGTGATGAGACAAAGCAGACTGGGGAGACAAGCAAGAAAGGTGAGGAGACCTCATTGAATGCAGCAAGTACGGCTGAGCAAAATGTCACTGTAAAGAACCTAAGAGTGATCAGTGAAACTGATGAAAGAGTGACCTTAACTTGGAAAACTGTCAATGCCACAAGCAGCTCTGCAGTGACTGTGTTATACTCAAAGTACGGTGAGAAAGATATGTTGCCTCTGAGCACTGATCCTAGCAAAAACAAAGTCACAATTGATGGTTTGCAGCCTAGTACTCAGTATATGGCATGTGTCTCACCCAAAGGAGTGCCACCTACAAAAGAGCAGTGCATTATTTTCTCCACTGATAGGATAAATGATGAAAGCAGCTCTCAGTTTTCAATTCTGATCCTGGCCAGCAGTGCAGCATGTGTGGTTGTTTTACCTGTGATATTTTTCTTACTCTATAAACTTTTAAAACTTCATATGAAACCAAAAACTGTGAAGGAAGCTGACCTTGCAAGAGAGTCCTATGTGAAATTTGAAACCCTCTCTCTGAAACCTCGAACAGTGTGTGCAGGAGAGCAGCTCTGGGCACGAAGGTACACAGATGAGTCGGAAAGGCTTCTCCTCTGTTCTAGGTCAAGCATGGATTCTCAAATGACCTTCAAAAGTGAAGGCTCTAGGTCTGAGTATCTGTGTTGAACATGGGTGAGGGTGGAGGAGATGGTATGTAAAATTAATCCAAAATGATGATACTGCATCTGGAAGCAGGTTGGTGCTAGGTGTTGATCAGAATCTGTTATGTGATGCAATACAGTCTCCTGGATGGGTAGGGTGGTGGGTAAGAAGGAGAATAGAAGAAAAATGTTGCCTGATTATTTTCTTTTTTTACATTTGTGACTTTGGATATGAGGAATGATGTTCTTCAAAAGAAAAATACAGCATGACATGGTTGTCTGGTCGAAGATCATATCTTTTTTGCATTTATTGAAACACCATTCAGTTTTCTCTTCTCTTGTTTTACTGTATGATGTGCTAGTTGCCTGCATCAGACATTCATCAAAACCTTCATAAAAACAAAGGAGCTTCTTTAGTATTCTGAAGCTCAGACAAGATATCATTACGAGCAACTCTGGGGGCCGTAGTAGATATTAATAATGTTAATTTACATCAAATGATCTTACTGCAAAATCTCAGCCTTAGAATTTGCTTGATGCATGTGTGTATACCTCATTCTCAGAAATCTCTCTACAGAAAATCAGTAATCACTAGCGTAAGATTAAATTCTGCCTGCTGGAATGCTGGAGAGCTCTTCTTGTATGGTACAGGCTGGCAAGAGAAAAACATTTTGTCAAAAAACCTCTGACATAAACTTATGGCAGAAAATGAACACACTGAAAAACCTCCATCTACATGATGGTGCTGAACAGTCAGGAATAATAGATTGAGTATTTGAGGCCATGGGAGTTGTAGTAAGGAAGCAATTGAGATGTTCAAAAGCCCAAAATTAGCCCATTTACATATGCTTTAGAATTAAGCTTGGTGTTCCTTTCTGAGCTACAAGTATGTGTGGTTGAAAGGTAATCTATCTTCTTTTTCTTTGAATAATTTTAATTGAAGTAAAAATGTTTTCTGATTTCTGGGTAGAGAAGTTTTAATTTGGCAGGTTTTGTTGGAATTTGGGATTTTTTTGGGAAAGCAGATTTTTCTTGTATTAAAACCGAGGTTCATCTGACAAGCAGGTTATGATAAACAAAGTTTTAGCTGGATCTGAAGTGTGGCAATATTTGCCTTCTCTTTTCCATATAGATATTGTAGCCGGTAGTCACTAGTTGCTGCTGAAGGTGTTTCCAATTAAAACCACCATGTTTGTCCTTAGTGAAAGGAATTGTTTTAATATTTATTTTTTAATTTGTGGAGAATATTTGATTTCAGGTTTCAGAGCTTTGCAGGAAACTTGAATCTGGAGTTCAAAAGTGCCATCACCTGACTTGTAGATGGTACATCAATACATAGGAGTGGGGTGGTGCAAGCCTCATTTGTGAGAGCTCACTTGCAACTACGAATAAAGCCTTTTGGTTTGACTAATCTTTGTGGGGAATCAGCGTGTCCTAACATTAGAAATTACTGTCTATGACCACATGTGCTATCAGTATATCAAAGAAAAAATATATTATAAAGGGCATGTTCTTTCAAGTAAACATGAGATGCATTTTTTTCCACAGTTCTTGAGTCAAAAAAATCTACATAACACAGACATGCATCTGTACCTCATGTCAAACCAGCAAATCTGCTGGGGAATTTCAAAAGGATTTGGTGCAAAGGCCAAATCACACAACAAATATATGTGCCCTGCATCACTCAGGATAAGTTTAATTAAAAAGCTGAAGAACTACTTTTGGTAAAGAGATGAAAATTTTTACACTGTATCTTGTTAATATTAATGATGGAATCATTATGAGATAGTTTTAGTCACCCATAACCCATTTGTATAATATTTTCTAAAATGCAATACTGAATCAATGATCACTATGAACAGTGATGGCTGTAATATATGCTTGCCTGATAGCAGAGGCTGGGGAGGATTTAACCAATGTTTATGCATCGCCTTTCATACATTTTGCACTTTGTTAGCTCAAATCATCCAGCATTTCACAAAAAAACTTAGATCTCTTTTTATACATTACCCACAATAAGTGTGTCAAAACTGTATGGTTAATGAAATAAGTGTGTAGTATGAGCTGAATTGCAAATAGACCTCATTTTTACTTAAAGCTTTAGTGAGCCTCAGCACTTGTCACAGTTAACCACAACCCTGGCTTCAATGTGCACTCACTAAGCCAAACTTTAGGTGTCCATGCATCTATTTTAGTCCTTGTCAGTGCTCACAGTGGACTTCCTATTCTTTGCACTATCATCAGATTCTCATACTTTTCTCAGGTGGGGGATTAAGAAAGAAAACTCTTGTGTGTTTTAGTAGTAACAAAACTGTTAGTCTGTAGTAACAAAACCGTTCAGAGTTGGGCTATATGTAAGAAGGTAAAATAAGGACATTTTAAACTCATGACCTTTTCAAAGAAGTAATTAAAATAGAAGTTGTTCTGATGTGAAAATAAAAGATTGTTTTTATATGTGACAGTGTCTCTGCCTGACCCTTTCATATTTACAGCTTTCGACAGCGTGATGAGTGTAGCTGTGGGGACTAGAGGAAATCTGAGAAGAAATGAGGGAAAATGCAAAAAGAAGGCTGAGAAACAATGGAAGAGTAATATCTTAGAGAATGCTGGGACTGTGTTCCACAAAGGCTTTTGCTTGTAATTCTGTTATGCACATGGCAAGGGTCCTGGAGTGTCTACACACAGTTGAATGAAGATTATTTTATTCACAGTTGAATAAAAGGTTGAATGAAGACGCTGCCAGCTTATTTCAAGGAGTGGAGCTCTACACATGCCCAGTTTCGACAAGGTGGGGGCAGCTATAAGACTGGAGTGTGAAACAAAGGCACTAGGGGAATTTGAAGAATGTACTTGAAGCTGATCTTCAAGCCTGCCTGTGTCCCAGTGAAAGTTGTGAGAGCTTTTCAAAAACAATGCCTATAAACTGAAAAAGGGAGAGTGAGTAGTTTATGCATTTATCGCAAGGAAGAGGGATATGCATCAGCAGCAATTCTGGCTAGGGTGTGAAACCTAGGCATGATATACTATAGTAGTCCATTGTGATCTATGATTTTTTTCTAAAACAACCAATTTGTTAGATATGTGGCTGGGAGGCAGACCACCTTGCATTTCCTTCATGAGCACAGATGGGATTTCAATATGAAGCTTGTTTTAATTATCTAACTGGGTGTAGGCTGGAAACATGCTGCCCAGGATGCCTTCTTTCACAGAATTCATGGCATTGCTCTAGGTGTTAGTCAGCCAGAGCAGCTCCAGGCTAGCACTCTCCTTTGTTGAAAATGAAGAGTTTTCAATAGAATAGGTGCTTTTTCTTTCCTTTTTAAATCACTGAAAAAGTTTCCCCCTGAATTTCAGAAGACAGAAATTCACATCAGACTGGAGGCATGACTAGTGTGACATTTTTATAAACTATTTCTTATAAATCTGAAAGGCTCCCTGGTTAAACAGCTGCAAAATCAAGCTGAAATATTCAGCTTGAAACAGCCTGTAGCAAGGAGAGAATTCTTATTACAAAGCTGTGTATGTTATTCATCAGTGATCAGGATGGGAATTTTCAATCAATAAGGCAAAAGCAACTATGATATAGTTTTTCTCAAAACCTAAGTAAAAAAGGTGCACTTTTTTCTGAGTTTCTATTTTTTATAAAACAATGCACTGACCTTGCATTTATAAAGGAATGTGAAGCTGCTGCAATTATTGCAGCAAGTTCAATAGTACCTGTCAGGTATGTATTTCAAATATATTTGGTCTAATTTAAGATCTGGTGTTTTTGAAAGATACTTCATTGGCTTAAGGGAGTATTAAAACGAGCTGACTTTACAAACAGCTATGACTTTAACCTCATAATAGTGGAGTACAAGTTTACTGACAATGTGTGAATTACTATATTTAGGATATAAGATGCTCTGAGAAGAAAATACTTTTTCTAAAGTGTTATGAGTAATCATGTATTTGGCATATTTTTTTAATGGAAGAATCAAAGGCATTCTGTAGTGGTCAGGCAGTTTTGGTTTTTTGTATGAAACTAAGGTGACTGAGAGGATCTGGTGAAATACTTTATGTCTGAAAAAAATCTAAAATGAAATGCATTCTCTTCTCTCTTAATGTAGGAGAAAGGAGCTTAATATATGTGTGTATTGAGGAGAGGAACAGAGTCTTCCAGTGTTGACTCAGAGTTCAAGTAGTTTCTTCTGAGGCCTCTGATATAGGCTGCTGGTACTTGAGACATGCTACCAGACTAGATGGAAAGCAAGAACAATCCAAAATGACAATTACTAGTAGGTTCAGTGCAACTATAATTTAAATTCAATGGGTTACTTTTTCAGACAATACACCAATGAGGTTTTATTTTTATATTTTTAGTCTTTTCATTCATTTAGACATACAGTTGTAGGAAACCTCTAGAGTCCTCAAACAGTAGTTTCTCTAATCCTTCAAAAAGTAAATTGATAAACAAATCTTCAAAGCATGTTCCTGCTTAAATCTTTCTCACTCATACTTTCCACTTTGCCATTGTTTTGGAAAACAGGAATGAAATTACATATATAGTCTGCTTTGTAATATTTTCCAGTCTCTAAAACAATTACACATTTGTCAAAGAAAAAGAAAATTAAGTCCAACTCCCATAAGTAGCTTTTTTGTAAGAACCTGATTTAATTAATGACGCTGAAGTCTAATGCCATGGGCTGATCGGATCGACTTCTGAGTCATGTGTCTTGAATTTTATGCTGCTAAGATTTGGCCAAATGTTTGAGCCCCCCAAGATAAATCTTACCAAGTATATTTTTGGTTTCATAGCCGTGTCCCTTGTGTATAAGATCGTGTGGAAGTTAAATCACAGAGGGGAAAAGAGGCCAGTGTAAGAGTATGGTAAGTATCCAGCTATACAGCATGGCAAATTAAATTCAGAACAACATTACTTTCTCTTTTAATGTTACTTTAATCTTTTTTTGTAATTTAAATTTTATTCTTATTTGACTCTGGATAGAGTCTTCTTCTGTATTAGACTGATCCTGCACTGTACTGTCGGCTTCAGATTACACATAAATAACATTATCTGTAGGTATTTTTCCAGAGCATGCTCTCAGGTCTTGCATGACCACTTGTTTAGAAAGGAAAGTACTTGTTATTTCTTGTTCTATAATATAAAAGTGACATGGTGGAATGATTTCCTTCCTGCTGAAGCAGGAGTGTACAAACAAGAATTGGAACACTCCTGCTTTTTATGGGACTCAGACTTCATAGCTGAGGATCACTTACACCTTGCAATTGTGTTTGCAGTCACGTCTGCATTGCATCAATATACACAAAACACTCAGTTCCTGGAGTTCTGTGCCAATCAGTCTGAGTTCAGCGTAAAATCTGAGCATAATATTTTTAGTAGAAGATTACCCCAAATTATTTCTCAGTGTTACGAAAGAATCTCTGTAGAATGACAGAGGCACGTTTTCTTAGAGTAGAACTAAAGTTCTACTCTTATTTTTCCTTTGCTTGCCTGAGCATTGTTTACTCTTTGATAGAGGACCAGACATAGAATCATAGAATCATAGAATAGTTAGGGTTGGAAAGGATCTTAAGATCATCTAGTTCCAACCCCCCCACTAAACCATGTCACCCAAGGCTTCATCCAACCTAGCCTTGAACACCTCCAGGGATGGAGCATTGACAACCTCCCTGGCCAACCAATTCCAGCATCTCACCACCCTAACAGGAAAGAATTTCTTCCTTATATCCAATCTGAATTCCCTTTGGATAGGGTAATCAGCATCAGAAACAATACAAGCCATGCTTTTCTCAAGCCAGAAAAATAACGGTCTTTGTTCTGGTCAGGAGCAATGAATGAATGGACATTATATTCAGTATCTATATGAACTATTTCTTTGAAACTCTAACAGAGACTTCATGAGAAGAGGTAACTAAGAGATTTACTTGTTTACTGATAGAAAAAAGTGACATTTTCTTGTCTCTTTAACAATGACTTAGCTCAAGAGGTTGCCTAAACTGCTACAGACTAAAGTTCAGCCTGCCACAAGATTATGAAGGTTCGAGTTTCTTACCACTGAATATTCACATAGAAAGTCTGGATTGAACGACAGGAGAGAAAAATGGTGGTTCTTAAAGCTTACAGACCTTCACATAGAAAAATGGTCATGAAAATTCTTTTAAGAGTTGATCAGTCAAAAATGATGCTAGAAAAAGGAATAACATTTAAATTTGTTTATTTATTTATTTATTTTTCTAAAAGGCTGGAAAGGCCCAGAACCAGTAGATGGATATTTGGAATGGCTCTCAGTACAAGCAGAATACATAAATGATATTTGGTGGCTGTGACACGAAACAAGAATTTTTATCATAACTATGTGCAAGTCTGCCTTGGAAGAGAGCATCAAATTGACAACCTGATTGAACACAGATTCTAAATAAGGAGAAAGGCTGTGGTTAAGGGGAATGCATGAGTAGCAAAGGAGAAATTCCTACAGGAAACACCAAAGATTAAGTAAAGAATAAAATCACCTTGCTGAAGAGTACATTTTCCCTGAGTGGAAAAATCTTTACCAATCTTTTCGCTATAAAATCATGGGCAAGAACTGCAAGGAAGAAGAATAGTGAGAATTCACAAGTTACAATAATTCAACAAGTTCCAATCTATTGATCCAGGAGAGATTTTCAGTAGAGTTAAGAGAAACCTGGTCTGGGGGGAAAAAAGACTGTATTCTTGTACATGGCTTATTCATTTTATTTAATATTAATTCAGGAGTTGGGGTAACTGCTTTGTAACAAGACATGTGGAAGGGGACATCCTAGACTTAGTCTGAAGGAAAGAAATAGACTGGCTTTCTGAGTCTGATGAGGCCACACAGGCAAAGAGCTGTGTGATTAACACCCTTGCCATCAAGGGAGACTAACTGAACTGTAAACATGAGAAGGGTCACATGCTAAGTGTGAAAAGCTAGCACAATATTTGATAACTGACAGATAAATAGATAGCTGCAATGAACTTGGACAGCGCTGCCTGAATAGTTTTTCAGTGTTACTGAGAAGAGAATAATAAACTATAATGATACACTTCTATAGGATCTGTTTTAGTCAAAACACATCCTTGTATATATTTCTGATCTTTTGCCATTGTAGGAAGTTTTGGGCAAAATGAATTGACAAAACTTTAACTATAGAAAGCCCATTACAATACAAATAACTTGTGATTCATCAAAAGGGCAGGGGAAGAGGCCTGGAGGAAGTTGAAGTCAAATGTCAATACCTAAAAATATATCTGAAAAGATGAGATTTCTTCCACTGATGAATATTTGGAGTAAATTCCACAAAAGGCCATGCTTTTTCTGAACTCTGCGATGCCGACCTTGTGTGGGTTGGGGATAAAATGTAGGAATGGGTTTTGAAAAGATGCTCTAAATAATTTATTGACCACATTCTGGGAATTGGCATTTGACGATGTTTCTAAGCCCACAGCCATTTCAGCAAATGTCAGTAGCTCAAGACTTAATGGAGTGGTACTCCAGTTACAGTGGGATGAATCCTGTCACACATGATTTCAGGCAGCTTTCAGATGCCAAGAATAAGTATGACAAATAGTGAGAGTGTCTGGTTTAGATGCTGGGGATGGGAGAGATTCAGAAGATGCTTCCACATCTTGATAACTTCAAAGACATAACATGTAGATTGTAAGCCCCTTGTGGTATTCATAAAATAGCAACAGTAAGGTGAAGTTCCCCTTACTAATGTTTTTCAAATCTATCTCAAAAATATATTATGCCAGGAACATCTCTACAGATGACCAACTGTTTATTAAGGAGATCATAGATGGCTGAGATTTTCAGCATGATAAAGGAGCATATGGAGATGCACCTGAATTGCTTCCTTTCATCACTTTATGAATCTGATGTCTATAAGTAACCACTGATGACCACAGACAAACCAAAACTGTTTACGTTGTTTTTAGGGGAGAGCTTTTTGCCTATGTTCAGCAGTTTCATGGCAGTTCCAGCATCTTCAAAGGTCAGCAGAAACAGCCCTGCCAGCTGCCATAACGTTGCCACTTACAGAGCTTAGCATATGCACTGCCTAAGTGGTAAGGCTGCAGGAAGGTACAGTGACTGCCATTCAGAAGGTAGCATACCATTTCCTTCTTTGGTGTTGGGTGACTATTTTTTCTGGTTTTGTGGAAATCCTGCTTTTCAGGAACTGTGCAATTCAGCTGCTCACAGAAAAGCAATTGCTTTGGGTTCAGCACTCCAATCTCAAGAGTATTACAACAAGCCCTAACCACTTTTTCTAACCACTGATTGCCAAGAGCTTTGCTGCATCAGAAAGACTTGTTTTTACTTCTAGGAACAGTCAAGTTGATTGGTTAGGAGAAATCCTGAAAACTTTGGAGGCAATTTTTCATGGTAAATTGATCCATATTAAACTTGTGAAGCTAAGATATGGCAGTCATTTTCTGTCTGTATGTTTGTCCAAATTAAACAA
The DNA here is from genome assembly GCA_002631895.1 of Agapornis roseicollis. Lineage (NCBI taxonomy): Eukaryota > Metazoa > Chordata > Aves > Psittaciformes > Psittacidae > Agapornis > Agapornis roseicollis. The sequence continues at coordinate 61,057 of NDXB01004575.1, forward strand.
TGTGTTTAATCTGAATGGTCCTGGTAAAAACGATGTGGTATGAACTATGAGTGTTGTCATTTATTAATTGTGGGTGCAGCTGTAACAAAAGTTCTCAGCTGTAACAAGAGTTCTCAACTGCTATGCGGTAGTACAGACAAACCATTCAGCCTTAAATACTTGTAATGCTTTGCTCTTTTAAATTGTTCTGTGCATAATAGATTGTTCTTCATCATACGAAAAAGCATTATGATATATATTATGATATATATAATAACTATATATAACAAAAGTAGAAGCTGAATACTTGATCCACAGACCACTCTGACTTGGAGAATTTTTAATACTTGATAATTTCTGAAGGTATAATTGTTTTGTTGTGTAGCAGTGAACTACTCTTCTTTTCAGTAGAGGAAAAGGAATGTTGTCAATTGCTAGTTAATGTTTGCTGCTGGATGCTCTCTTAGGCTTAAGATTGAGAAAAGAAATATCCATTTCATATGCTCATGCAAAGCAACTTGCCTTTGGGACAGGTGTGAAAGTGCATAACATGAAAAATATATCCTGAAGCCTTAATAAGACTGTCTTCTTATTTTGCCTTTGCTTTTACTAAGTTTTTAAATTATTAAAAATTTTTAATAGTTGTCTATTTCAGAGTATCAGGCCTAAGTTTTTCTGGTTTAAAAAACATTTAAGTAGCCCCTGGAGAGCACATGATAGAGCTGTCCTCTTATCCAAGCACCTGATCCCTATTTACTTCTGTGAGAGAAAAAATAAATGTACTTATTTATAACTGTGTTGATGGTTAAGGCATAAAAGGGGCCTAGTCCAATGTTTATAATGCATTAAATAGGAGTTTGATATTGGCCTCAGTGTGCTCAGGATCAGTTTCCTCTTCGTGTCTGGCAGCAGAGAGCTGTCACTCTGAGTATTTCGTCTTGGAACGTGAAGAAGAAACCGTGATCCAGCAATGTTAGAGGAGAGTCCCCACCTTTTGTCCACATGTTTTGCAACGATGAGCGGCTGTGAGCATTGAGAATGTATGCAGTAATGAGTTTCTTTGACTTCTATGCCAGCACACATAAGGTAGGTCCTTCTATAAGTCACTCTGGAGGTATATAGATATGAGAATTTTACAGTTTGGCCCAGATATTTTAGGTATTTCGGTTTCTACTTATGACACATTCTGCTTTGCCTGCCAGCCCAGCTCTAAATAAGGCAGTCAAACGCAAATACGCAAATGGAGAGGTTTCTTTAGCATTGGGAAACACATTCAAACTCTCAGAATAGATTTCCCGTGCTCCTCTCCCCTTACTAGAGTCTTGTTTCATTTTGGAAAACTGGGCATCTATGGCTAATTTTCAAAGCACTGCCAAAGAGGTATATCAAACCCTCTCCCATGGGCATTGCTGAGAAGGATCTGGGTGGGTTCTCCTGTTTACAATTTTGTCCTGATGCTCAGTTGATCTTAAATGCAACAGGATTGTAATATTATACTGAATGGCCTTGAGGTACTCTAATATTAATAAAGATACTATAATAGATTGGGGTGTATCTCATAGATGGTGATTTTGGGTTAGCTACTGTGCTCGTTATTGTTGTGGTTTCAATTCAGTAAGTTGTGAAGTGACTTGAGAGTGTGAAACACTTTTTTTTTATATAGCCTATAAAGCAATAAGTCTCAGAAACGCTCTCTTATACTATGTTAAGCTAGCTGGTCAGTTCCTGCTGATATCCTGTGACAGGTCTAGTAAAGTCACAGAAGGCTTTGGTGTATTTAATCTCCTAGCACTAAAAAGATTAGTCTGCACCTTAAAAAATAAAAACTTCAATAATATAGTGTAATAATTTTTGGTAGAGACATAGTAGAAACATCAACATACTTCCTTTTCTGTGCTTTTCTGTGTCAAAGTAAACTTGCATTGCATTCTGAGAGTAAAAAAGCATGTTTAGAAGTTTTCAGTGCTTTGCTACATTTTTGTTTGTTTTTCTGTGTTTTTTTTTGTTGGGGTTTTTTTTTTAATTATTATTTCTGATGCAACTAACAGTAACACAAAATAATTTTCTCCTTTTCCTTCTACTTTGTGGCCTAATTTGTTCTCTTAATATGATCTTATCAGTAATATCAATTAACATTCTGCAATTCTGAATACCACTTACATACAAGGGTCTCAGCATACTCTATGCAACCTTCATGCGAGAGGGAAGTGTTGGTACTTTTTATTTGAGAAGATGAATAGAGAGGTGCACATATATCACACAGAATGACAAGGTAACACAGGAAGCCTGTGGCAGCAATGTAAATGAAATGAAGGAATCTTTTATTATGCTGTGCATATGGTTAGAGAATCTGTCTGTGCATCCATAGACATTTTAAGTTGCAAAGTTTAACTGTGCCTGATTTCACTATTGCTTTTCCTGGTTTGGAAGTGTAAGGCAAAAGCTATGCCAACCAATGCGTAGTGGCAACTGTAAGAGAGGTCGCTGTATCTTTCAGGAATCTGTCTGGTCACTCTTCAGCTAGGCAGACATTGCTCTTTGCTATGCAGCTAAGTGGATATTTTGCAAGAACATATGTGATAGTTAATGACCACTTTGCTTGCTGTTTATTTGTTGGTTACAATCTCTTGTATGCTGTTCTGTTGCAAAATGATTTTCCTTGGTCTTTAATGCTTAGCCCAGTGCTTAATACTTGCTTCATCAGCCCTTGAGACCAATCCTTTGTTAGGTTGCTCCATTTTCTTCAAAACCACCATGAGAATAATACTAATTTTGACCCCTATGGGTAATCTCAGGGGATTCCTGTAGTGCAGTAGTGTTGTAAAGGGACTACTGTGAAGAACTGCTTCTCCCTTTTATGAAATCATCCCTGTCACTTGAGTCTGAACTGGAGCCTCTGTATTGACATTTCCACCAGCAATACAGAATCTATCTGAAGCTTTGAAGTATGCAGAACCGTTATCTAAAAGTTAAATATAATGTGGGCTATTGCTTGTACTTAATATGCCTGCCTTTTTCGACACTGCTCTTCTCTCCTTGTCCCTGTCTAGATAGAGAATTGACAGCTGTGGCCTCAAGCAGGGTGTGTTTGGTAGCTGCAGGGTTTGGATGCCAAGTTCTGGGATATCATGCTCACAGAGGCATTTGGGTCTGTGATAGGCCCTGGCACTGCACTCCTTGCAGCTGTGAGGCTCTCTCTGAGGTGGTGTCAGGTCAAGCTGCCTCCTCCATGGCAGAGCCCGTTGCTGATCACTTGCTGCTTTCTGTACCAACTACTTCCTCATATGGTATAAGAAATCCACATGCAGGACTCTTATGGCCACTGTGGGCAGGGTCTGACAACCATATAGTGTTTTGCTTTAGATTTGCACACTGCCTGTAATGTTATCTTACATGGTAAATGACAGCACACAAAAACTTGCACTTCCAGTGCAAGCTTACTTTCAGCAGTCTCTGGGCAAATACTTCAGGAAATTCTCAAAGTTCAAATATTTATCCATTAGGACATATTTGCTTCTGAAGATCTCTTGAATTTGTGCTACGAAGTGTAGGGAAATGAACATTCCCGGCAGTTAGAAATATACTTCATTACCCCTGCTCTTGGTTGCCCACCAATCCACTGACAAATCCCTCAGGAACCAGCTGCCTGGTCACATACAGCAAAATGTTAACTTTCCATGGAAAGAATGTGGCTAGCAGCATGCTCAGGCAGTCTTCACCTCCTTGAGAGTGTCTGAGTCTGGCAGCAGCTGGGAGCATCCCTCAGTCTGCTCACAGGAGCTTGGTACCAGGCGCTGACAACATCTCTGGTAATTCTAGTCTTTTGAGTTCATCTCAGGTGCATTTGCTGTGGAAAGCTGACTATAGCAATGCCTGTTTCTAATTCCACTCCTATTTATTGTCTGTCTTGTTTGATTTTGCCTCTGAGGTGTGACAGAACTAGGTGAAATGGTGTTAATCTGACAAAGTGAATTTGATTGGTAAATGCAGTGATTCTGTTCCACAGAACCAGCTGTGAAGCAAAACCAAAAAATGTTCCCTGGTGTTTGGTTTTGAAAGCACATCATAGAATCATAGAATAGTTAGGGTTGGAAAGGACCTTAAGATTATTTAGTTCCAACCCCCCTGCCATAAGCAGGGACACCTCACACTAAACCATGTCACCCAATGCTTCATCCAACCTGGCCGTGAACACTGCCAGGGATGGAGCACTCACAACCCATTCCAGCATCTCACCACCGTAACAGGAAAGAATTTCTTCCTTATCATGGTCACAAGAAGAACCATCTGAAAAGGTCTGCAATGTAGAGACAAAAGCTGACTGAAAAAGTTATTATAATTACTCATCTTCCCAGCCCAGAACTTGTGGGATAAAAAGAATAAAAGTAGCAGTACCTGTCAAAGGGGGACTCAAAAGAAGAACCTATGGACTGATATTTAAAATCCCAATATCTTACTGGTATCAGTGAAATGGTGGGTGCTCAGCAAGTCTGAAAACCACTGAAATCAGATTTCAGCCAGGGCCTTTGGTCTCAGTGATCTGTTAGAGTGTCTGTTATACTATGTGAACTAGGAATGCTGTGGATGAAACAGAGCTATCCCTGGGATGGAAACACAGCAAAAAAAAAACCACAAAAAAAAAACAACAAACCAACCCCCAAACCATGAGGAGGCTACATTTTCAACGTTGATAGTGGTTGCCATACCTATTACCAAGATCCTTTCTTCAACGTTCTTATGTAGCAAGCTGCATAGACTTTATTCATGCTAACAAATGACTTGCTTTATCTTCACTTTTATCTCCATTTCAGAGAACCAAATGACTGTTTCAACATGCTATTTAACTACTCCTTTATATCTGCTAACATAGAGGCCTAATGTAGTCATCTAACATTGATAAATGTCATAAGTCAGTAATGTGTTACGTGGCTTCCCCAGAATGTCTTGCTCTTGTTCTGACTGTCTGGATATAAGAGAGAACATATTTAACTTTCTTTCTCAATCCTTCTGTGGATTCCAGAGTGGTCTAGCTGATGAAATAGTATTCACTGTACAGCAGCTGGTAAAAGTTGCCTGTCAAAATGTTAAACTTAAAACTGCTTTAAAAAGATGGTATTGGTTATAATTAACAGTATGGTTTTAACGCAGACTTTTTTTGTCTTTTTGTTAAGATCAGATTGCTGTAGGAAAAATAGTAACCTTAGCAGAAAGGACATGGGTCTCAGACTACCAAAAAAAAAAAAATTGCAGTGACTTTTTGTCATAGTTGCTGCTCTGACAGGAATTGAGACAACTGGAAAGAGATTATTTACAATAACACTTGGTTTTCATAAAGCTTTCATGATTCAANCATCAAGAAACAAAAAAAAAAAAATTGCAGTGACTTTTTGTCATAGTTGCTGCTCTGACAGGAATTGAGACAACTGGAAAGAGATTATTTACAATAACACTTGGTTTTCATAAAGCTTTCATGATTCAAAGCCCTGCTCTTTAATTAATTTTACTAATAAATTAAATTACAACATCCTGCCAGACAAATATTATCCTAATTGTTGAAGAAAACAATAAGTGACATGCTTGAGGACAAAACCAGAATTGCCATCATACCCTGGGAGGGGATTTCAGGCATTCCTGGCTTTCTGAGATCACTGTAATATACCACTCCTCTCATGATGTGCCTCCCCCTGCTCTGTCTAACAGGCAGTTTAACATTGCATAATGTCCCTTTTGTCAGAATTATACACAATGCAGGCTCAACCTGCTTAAATTGTTAGCAGTACTGAATCAAGCAGTGTCATGTCAGAGAAAGTTGTGTGATCAGAGTCAGCCATTCCCACACTGATCAGGCTTCAGTTAAGTACGTATAATGCATGGCTTACATAAAGGTGTATTTTTCCTGAAGGCTGTCAGGAATCTCCAGTATAATCACAAAAGTTGCCTGTGCCAATCAGCTACTGCACTGGTAGCAATACATTTTCTGACAGAATGACACAGCATGTTGAACGGGGGCTGACAGGTTCCCTGGGGCCACTTTGGGGGGGATCTGGAAGCTGCTTGGTGGGATCTGAGTGTTTCTCACTGCTCTATGCTATTTGTACTAGAGATGGCCCCTACACATTTCCTATGCTATTTCAGCGAACTCTTGCATTTAACTATTAACCTGTGTTGGCAGTAATTGGAATTTTGATGACTATTAAATGTGATTTTAACCAGATTAGAATAGAGTAGAATCAGACTTTCAGCAGCTGACAAGAAAAGAAGTCAAAGTGTTAACAAGCTAGTCTAATGCACAGTAAGCGAGAACAAACCCCAGTACATTGTAATACAATATAGATACTGAAAACCCTGGGAAACTGAGGGAGGGCTGTTTACTTCACAGGGTAGAAACAGTCAGAGCACACTGTCTTTGATCTAGGTAGCAGCAGATTTTTGCCAGGGGTAAGGGAGAAGACCTTCTCCATTTAAATGGCTAGCTGGTCTTTGCCAGCTTTGGCAAAGCAAGCCTTCCAAAGCTAGCTGAGACAGCAGGAAGTCCAAAAGAAAAGACTAAAATGGGTATTTGTTGTTCATCAGTCTCCTGAGTCAGCAGGTCAAGTTAAACTAAGTTTTCATTTGATGTACTGGGACAGACAATTTTAAGATCATTTGGGCTGATTCTGTGGCGAGCCCTAAAAATGAGGCTGCTGTGTTAATTTACTCTGATTTATTATATAACTGCTAAAATAAATTTCTGTACTTAATAGCTCTAGGTGAACACCGTAGTTTGCTTTGTAGAAACAAGTTTGAACAACTTCTTAAATGCTAAATGACTTTAGGTGCAAAGGGATTATTGTGTGCAATATGCTGAATCATTTGGTGAAAAATGGTTTGTTTAAAAAGTTCAGGTGTGGTACAACCTGATGCATTTCATATTTAATTGAGAACTTTCTGGCTTGGCCTAAGGGTCTTATTAACTTTCATGTAACTTATTAACTTATTCATGTAACATCCTTAAGCCTAGATCATCTTATGGATCTTAGTGTTACTTCTGACCTGAGCTATATTTGGGTTTTGAGGGTCTAGGATAGTAAAATTAATGACTTTATTAATTACTCTTTACCTGACTGCACTAAAAAGGATCTTTTTTTTTCCAGAAAAGATCACTGTGGTATTGGTGTGTCAGACAGTTCTGTCTTCATTTTTACTTTAGAGAAAAATGAGAAATTCTGCCTCTCCTGTGTTTTGAGTAAAGGCAAAAAGAGGAAAAGGATTGGAGGGGTGGTGGTGGTTTAGAGATTAAGGGAGTTGTTCAGAAATGACAGTGTGTAAATGAGAGACTAAAACAACATGGGTAAGACAGAAGTTGCTTCTGGGTTTTAATAGGAAAGGGAGAGCTTATTAGTTTTGTCTCCTTCAGTGAGTTTGTTTGAATCTGCCCTGGAAGAGGTCAGGGTTGTGCTGGGATGGCCACCCTCACAGTCTAGCAAACACTGCTGGTGGCTGCTCACAAAGAGGTGACACATTCCTTTTGAGCTGTTTAGGTTGCCAACTCCCAGTTTGAACAGTGAAGAAAACTTTGTGAGGAGGAACCGATGGCTGCAGAATTAGTAAAAAAAGTCCATGTGGAACGTACCATAGCTCCTGGGTAGGACCCTGTGATCCTAGATGGGATGGCATTATACTGTGTTTTCACACTGTTTGCCCTTTTGTATTCCAGAGGACTATTTGGGGAAGCAAATGCTGTTTGGCATGAGTCTAGCCCTGCATAATTTACATTGCTGTTATTGTATTTTATAGTATGCAGAATAGAGACTCAGTTCTGAGCAGAGTATATGGAAATGTGGCTGCCATTTGTCAGTCCAGATTTAATTAGTTGCATTAGCTGTAGCAGTAGTGAGGCAAAGAAACAAGTGTACCTGCACACAGGCAGAAACATGAAGAAACAGTTGGTTCAAATGGAGCTTGGCCCAATTTATAATTAGGTTTCATGCTTCTTATTTTTTGACAGTGCAAATCTGGACTCATTTATTCAGGCAAATCCTGGGGGGACAGAATTCCCAGAGATGCAACCCATACAGCTGTAGGTTACTGTCTGCTGCTGCTGCTGCTGTATCCAGCTGTTGCTTTAGTATTTATTTCAGTATAACAGTGCAGAAATTAAAAACAAAAACAAAGAAAAAAAAAGGGGGGGGGGTGGGGAGACTGAGAGAGGAGGAAGAAAAAAGTGACAGGACCTGAATGCATCACAGTAGCTAGCTCAACAAAGCCTGGCACAGTCAACCATTTCAACACCTGCTTGAATACCAACAAATTCAAAATTCAGCATATTACTTATTCTTGTGCTCTAGAGCTTTACAGTTCTGGGCCAAAAGACTGGAAAAAAGGATTTTTTTTTTCAATACTGGAAGAATTATGAGCTTGATGAACCTGGAATTTCTCTAGTTTATATACCTTAGCAAAACAAGTGCAAAACAGCACCGCATCACAACAGTAGCTTTTTATAGCACTGGTGTGTGCATGTAAATGACTGCAAGACATGAGATGCAGTCTCAGAAGATGTTGCTCCCACCTCAGAGAGCAGGTATTTTCCTGAAAGTGCAGAATGGCCAAATTCAGACCTGAGAGAGATGGTTGCAACTTCTTTGAAATCAGTGTTACAAATGTACACCCTAGATCTGAACTTTACCTTAAGCCAACTTGAATTTTCAGTTGATGTGTATCAGAGAGAAAGACTTTTTCGTTTTTCCCCTTTTTGCATGAAATGTTTTGATGGCAAAGTTTGTTTCTGGTGGTAAAACATATGACAATATGAAAATGAATGCTGCTAATCATGATTGAACAGGCACAATATAAACCTGCCTACAATCTCTGAGAAATAAAACTTAGCTGGCATGCTGCAGGTAGTTCTCAAGCAGAAGGGGCTGCTTTTCTAAATAGACTTTATTTATTATGTGTGGCTGGGTATCTGCATTCTGGCTCAGTTCCCTGTAGTAAGGAACTGACCACATTACTATTTGCAAACACAGGGTTCACTCAAGTGGTACTAAAAAGAGAAGAGGTGGGGCAAGCGGAGCTTTAAAAAGAAAAGAGAACTCCATCCAAGTTTGTATGTAAAAAGCAACTGTGTTTTGGAGAAGGAAGGTACCTGAAGATCTCGCTCCCCGTACTCCACTGAAGGCTGTGGGGAACAGTTTTCCAAATCTGCTGCTTTTAATATTTAAACAGCAGCTTTGCTTGTTGCGAGGAAGTTCGCAGTGATCCTTGCTAGCGTTGCTTTTAAGCTGTGTTAATTTTGTGGCAAGAGTGTCAGGCATTTCATACTTGGCTTCCAAAAGAGAAAAAAAAAAGGAAGAAAGGCAAGAGGGAGAGAAAAAAACCGATATGTGTGTGGAAGAAATCTCCCAGGAATTTCTTCAATGTTGTGGTCAGACACAGTAAGGGCTAAAGAGACAAGAAAAGCAACGCAAAGATAAAATTTGGTGCTGTGATAAGATGTCTGAGTGTAATGTAAGAGATTGCAGAAACCTTTTGGGATTACACATGTTCATCTTGCCCTGGATATGACTGAATACAAGCTAGTTTTTCTCTAGTGACAATTCAAAACCCCCCCTCAAGATTATGTTTCTCTTCCTTGTTGCTTTTTTGTCAGTGGTTTTTAAAATTGGTTTTGTCAGCCTCTCAGCTCTGCAGCACTGGAACTGTCCTAATGGATACAGATTGAAGATTGAAAACTCTGCTTGTATAGGTAAGTTTCCTGGCCATTCATAGATTAAGAGAACTGTATTTGTATTCTCTGAATTGAATTTTATAATTTTCAAAGAGTTTTTTTACAGATTGCTTGTGCGCTGTATTGGCAGAACTGATAAATCAGCTTCTTGTTACCTTTTGCTTGTCGTAATGAATAGAAATCATTTTATGTAGTTGTTCAAAAATCAGTCACTTCTCTGTGATTTTCTTTCTCAGAAAGCAGGATAAACTTTTATATGATCATTAAAAGATCTGAACTGTTCCCTAGTTGCCAGAATTCATTGACATATCTTTATTGTGTCTGCATTTTCAAAACATGTGCATGCTGATATTCATGCTTCTGTTAAGTGTATAATTTGTATATTGGTGTATTTTTGCATATAGAAAGTATTTTAATAATTATGTATTATTATATACTTTGATGTAGGCTAGACAATTTTGAAAACTGTTCTATGTTTATTGGTACATGTAGTTATGTCTGCTTATATTTAATAATATGTTTCATACAATACATGAATCACAGGCATTTGATACTGTAGTACTAATGTCTGGGTGAAATGTATGACTCTAATATTAGGATAATCACCTCTACCAATATGGAAGTGATTATATTAATGGAGGTAAGATACCGCTTCCTATTCTCTGCAAAGTGTAAGACAAAGAATGTCAGAACCCTTCTCACTACCTTGCTACCTTAAAGTCCACATTGTTTTAGGAAGCCAGAGCCAATGAAGTGGGCTTTGCAGTATGGAAATGAGGAAGCACTCTGTAAGGATTCAAGCAAACAGACCTAATACATGAAGTTAATGCTTTTGCCTTTGATTGCTTGGTCTTCAGAGGCTCTGACTCAGTTCTTGACATGATTCCAGTAAATTAATAATGGGTGCCTCCTCTGTGCATTCTGCCAAGAAATGCCATCTTGTAAGCTGAAAATACAAGTATGCATGTTAAATGCACTCGTGTTGACAGAGGAGGAGCTTGGCCTTTTTTTGTGTGTGCAAATTATAAAGCTGACTGAAGGTTTATCTGAGAGCCAAATTCACCTAGGGTGCTTCCACACTTATATTTCAATTCAAATGAGAAGCATACTTCTGAAATTAATCTCCTTGCTGCCACCTCTTACTATGCTTGTCTTCACACTGTGGAGAACTCTCAATGTGTACAAACTGGATTCCCTTTAGGCCAGCCTAAACCAGAAATTGTTCCCATAAGAAAGCATCTGCCCTCTGCACTGTTGATGGCCATGGTTCTCCATAACCTTAACCTGAAATATATACAGTGTGCATGTCATACCTTCAGCAACTGTTGCACCTTACAGATCCAGTCCTATGGGTCCACACCATTTGCTAATATGTACATAGTTTCCACAAGTTAATTATGATGTACATTGGTTATGGCTTCTACATTATTGGTTTGCCCAATTAAGAGCTCATGTATTACAAAAGAATCCTTCTGACATGAAGGGAATTGCTTGGCTATTGTTTAACAAGTCAAAACGCACTCTAAATACTGACATTTAAAAGGCTTCAAAGATGTATTTTTCTTATTCCAGTTGACATATTTTGCATATTGTTGTACATCACTCTTCCTCTAATAGAGACATAACTTGTCCTGCGTTATGTCTTTTCTCTGGAAAATTAGATACATTCAGCTGCTGTATGAATGAGGGTGGCTCTAAGTTAAGCACCAAAACAGAATGACAAGTAGTTCATCAAACTTTGCAAGAAATAGTAATAGAGGTCTTTTGTAAGAATAATAACTCCTGTGTAGGCCAGACCATTTTTCTTTAGAGGAAGAAGGTTGCGTGTTTTCACTGGAGTCTAAGAAAGATGGGTTATTTAAAGGTAACTGAGTCCCCTGTTCTGACATCAGCTTAAAATAAATAATTAAATCAAGATGGCAGTGACAAAAATTGCAAAAGTGCTTCCAATCTACCATAACTTGCTGGTAAATGGATATGTTCATTTACCAGACTAGTCTTGTTCTGACCTCGTGACCTGTCCTCCCATACTTTCTGTCTTACAAACTTCGCTGTTGTGGGCCCCTCTGAAAAAGGCATACCAAGTCAGGATCCAAATAATCTCTCTTAAAATAGCTCTATAAAATTATGTGAGACATTTAGGGTTAGATTTCATTATCCTTCCACAGGATGAAAAGGTCTTTGATCTTTGACTATCCCTAGAAATAAAAGGAACTAATTAAGAAGTGAGTTATTTAGCAATGTAAGAAGAGGCCAACCTAGATCTTCATCCATAGTGTCAGTATGGAAAATAAATCTAGAAAAGCCTACACACTTTCCAGTAAGTGTGGCTTGTAACAGTTCACTAACAGACAGCAGACACCTTCCCAATTCATGGTAGTCCTTATGGCTGGCGAGATGCCACCACAGTCACAGACGATAAAGAACATTTTACAATTGGTATATTTATTACAGCTCACCAAGAATGGTCACCAAGCTTGCTGTCACTGTTCAGAATTCAGTAGTATGAGTCATGTCTCCCACTCACTACATTTATGCCCACTATTACCTTCAAAGCCTGCCTACAGCTTCCTACCACTTGCTTCCACTGTACCCTCTCTCTCACATAAGTAATGAACTAGAATATCATAGATCCGGTGTTCTGATCAGAGCATGACTTGTGTATCCAGCTCACAGAGGAAAGGACAGGAGGAATCTATTCCACCAAAGCATCCTTCAGTCTTACATTTCATGTTAGAATTTCACCTTTGCTTAATCTCCTGTAATGCAATGGTCTCTAATTAAAAAGATATCCTAGCACATCTCATCTTTCACTGTTACACAGTCTTGGCTATACAGGTGTTATTATTCCTACATGTTCAAAGTTGGTCCTGGGAGAGCTTTGATTTCTGCATGCATGGTATGCCAGAGGATGGGCATTATGCCTATTGGAATCAGTTGTCTGTGCCTTCCTGAAGTACTCCTTTAACAGAACTATTTTTTATTCTCTCATGTTGTATAGACACTTTCCCACTCAAGACCAAAAAGTTTCCCACATGGCACTGTTTATCTGAAGAAACCCCTACAGCAGCCCCTTGCATTATCAGTTTTAGAGTAGACGTTAATGCCTGTCAGTCTTAGCCTATCCTAAGTAAAGATATTATGTTCTGGATATTGGAGGTGTACTTTGGCTTCAGGGCTGACTTTGAATAATCACTTTGTCAGTTTTAAAAACAAAGGAAAACAGTTACCAGGAAACAAACAAACAAACATTGATATTGTTAAAACATTTTTGAAGAAGGCAAAACACAACCCACAATATTGAAGTTTTACCTTAAATTCCACACATCTCTACTAACTTCTAGCATTAACTGATTAGACCTTGTCACTTCTTCAGGGCTAACATGCTGCACATTCCTGCAGAGCTACAGCCTGCAATTGAAGGTGACAACTGCAGCTATATAGGTCAGCTTTTTTGGTCAGATGCTTCTTTCTGTGTCTCAAGCTTTCCTTCTTTATTTCTTACTGTTCACCACTCTCCTGCTATGCAGCACTGCTGATAAGGAATATTAAGTTATTCCTCTTTGTGTTACATTTTTAATTTATCTTAATTAGCTAAATCCTGGCTTTACTTTGCTCCATACAGCCTTCTGAACACATACTGTTAAAACTTCTTATGTTATATTCTGTGAAATATGAAATGCCAGGACCTCACTAACTTACAGTTCTCCTTTCTTTGCAAAGTTGCATAAAGAGTAGTAAGAGCCAGTGAAGTGGATAACTGTGTTGTCCACCTCTGTTAGGACATATGGATAAACCTGTTGAGACCTTACTGTATCCCCCTGTATTTCAGAAGAGCTGCAGTCAAGGCATGCTTGTTTCCTTGTTTTCGATAGCTGTCTTTCAGCTAGCTCTCTGCATATTATACTGCCCTGGGGAAAGATGCTTGAAAATATTGTTATTAAATAGTACTGAGGTTTTCTTGAATATGAGTCTGAGCCCACAGACCAATTCACAAGAAGATTCCCACTGAATTCTCTGGAAATTGGATACAGCAGAATGTGGGCAAATATTATCTTTAACTGTAAAAACTTATATCAAAATAGGAAGGAGACAAATCTGTTACAAGAAGTGACAGAAGTGGTATCACGCATCACATGAAGCTTAACCTTGAACAGGGCTAAGGGGCAGACTTCAGCACCATTGGTTAATACTACAAGACTCATCATCAGTTTTGCTCAATAGAAAATAGAAGGTATTAATTTTGTGTTCTGTTTTAAACGAAACTGACTGCTTTCTGGTATCCAGGTTGACACCTGATTTTAAAGGGGTCTAGATGATGGTATTTGTTGATGTTTTTCAAAAAGGGCCAAGTGACATCCTCATTAACTTCATCTTTGAAAGGCAAGCCAGTAATATTATGTTGCCAGTTACATAATCCAGAAAGCAGACATCTATTTTGTCGTTACTAATTTACACATAGAATTTATTCTGAAGACAAAACCCAATCTTTCTTTTATTTCTTTTTTTTTTTTCATTTTAGTGCCCAAACCTTTGAGGTCTGGGTCCAGAAGGGTAAAAATTTCAAGACACCGTAGTCCCTTGAGATATTTTTTTTACCTTTTCAGGATGTCTAAAAATTTTATTTCTGTTCTAAATTTCTACTTTACACTTGATTAAATCATATGATTGCTCTTGCTGTCATATCTGTGATAAGATCACCTCTGTGGCTCTGGACTGGAAGAGTTCAGGAGTTGGTAATGACCTTATTGTATTCACACTGTATTTCTTACCATAGTATCTGAGCACTTCATAGAATCTGTCTTTCAAGAATTGTGGGTGATCAGGTTGTACTTTAAACCTCATTCAAAATCAGAAAGAGAAGATACTGAGCTGTGCCTCATCATCTTATTGTGGCCTGCTGATAGATGGAACACGTTTTTCCATTTCTGGCTATCTTGTGCTCTTTGAGATGCATGCTTTTAACAAAATAGATAAAAAGCATGGGCTGCTTTCTTTGTAACCCAGATGAAATTTCATGTTCAACCTTGCTGAAAAGATTATGGTGGTGGCTAGATACAGCAAACTGAATTAATTCCCAGCCCAGCTCCAAAGGAGACAAATCTGAGTGAGGTTGTTTGAATGTGTGTCTCTGCACATGCATATTTTATGTATATAATATATGTATTTGGGGCCATAATGAAAAGCAAGTTCTGGCTCACTGTGGTTTCTCTGTATCCCTGCCAGGCATACTAATGCTTCACCTTTTGCAATCAGAGCATTTCTCAGGACTTTCAATAAAGTACCATATTTGTATGCAAAGTCATTGAGAGCTGCCAACATCATGATGACATGATTCATTGGTTTCGCTGATTCTCAAGGCATTTTTTGCATAAAGAAGCCTTTGAGAACTGACCAGAACCTCATTCTTCCTTTCAAGGCTGGCTGTCAGGGCATTGCAGACAGCTTTTGTGTTCACTAAGCTGATTTCTTTCACAGGGTAAAGTTCCCACTGGGGGATGTGGTTGCCAGGACACGTGAAACAGCTACAGGAGGATGCAACTCTGTGCTTTGTTTTGGCGCTAACAGTGCAGGTGAAGGCACTGCTAGTTACACCTGATGGATGGTTTTATGATCAAGTTCTCCTAAACCTTAAGAAACAGCCGTCCCCTCTCCCACTTTCTTTTCTTTCTTTTTTTTTTTTTTTTTTTTTTTTTTAGAAAAG
>NDXB01004575.1:76542-87513 GCA_002631895.1 Agapornis roseicollis
TTTTTTTTTTTTTTGTACTTTAAGCAAAGAAGAGAGCTTAGGACCCTCTTCCATTGTTAGCACCATAAAAGCTGAATGTTCATAGTGCTGTGACATGTTTTACAATAGTGCTGTGTCTGTTTGTGTTTCCTGTTTACCTCTGGAAGGGGCATTCTCTGGTGGCTAAGCTGCCTGTCACTACTGAACCCCTCATCTTTGAACTGTTATTTTTCCTCTATAGCCTTTCTTCAGCTGGGGCGATTGCTTGCTTTTCAGCATGGGTGAGAGTTGCTTTATTATGTGAACTTTGGTGGGGATAAAAATGGGCAGATTGATAACCTTGAAATCCTTTCTTCAAGAGCAATTACTGGGAGGCAGTGTAAATTCATGTAGACTGATCAATCAGCATGCTCTTTCTTGGAGTCAGTTTTGTACACTCATATAAAGCTAGAAAATCCATTCTGTAAATAACAGGTCATTGTACCAAGTTACCTATGTACATAGCTCAGTAGTCTGTGCTTGGTTAGAGTATGTCTTCCCAATCTGATCCTGACTTGAGTATATCCACAGACGTTTTCCATACCTTCAGTTTTTTTCTTGGTATCTAGTTCCTTTAGGGAATCACAGTTCCTGTTAAAATGTGAACTTAATGTCTGAATCTGATTTTTCTGACTTCATTTCTCAGCCATCAGTCTTTATGAAATCTTTCCTGCAAAAGATTATAGTGTCCTTTAGAAAATAAGGTGCTTTATGAAGGTATTTACGTACTATGGTCAATCCCTCTCCCAAGCCTCTTTCTGATAATCAAAGTGGACTGAGTTCTTTAAGTGTCTCACAGAAAGGCACTTTACCTTACCTTCAAATCACACTTTTTATCCTTGTATACACTTCCTAATTTTCCAGGATCCTTTAACAACCAATATCTAAGAAAAACAAGCAGTGTGCCAATGTAGTCTGAACATTGTCATACACAGAAGTAAAATTATTTCTCCACTGTCATTCATTTCTCCTGTGTTTATATGTGTTGTGATTTGAATTTTCTTGCTAGGTAACATGCTAAGAGGTCACTATTCTGTCCTGTATGAACATAATCTGTAGGTCAGACCTACCTTTCTTATTCTTATTTAATGTACTCTTTATTGATCAAATAATAGCTCTCTCATCAGTGTTTCACATTGCTCTCTGTCTTTAGCAATGTTACATCTACATGGTCACCTTTACCACCCATACTTGTGATTTCCTTATAAGAATAATGTCAGGCTTATTTAACAAGCTACTTTTGTCATAAAAGTATATTGCCTGACATAAACTACACTGTAGCCTTTATCAACACAGTCTTGTACCTACTTTTGTACTGGTGACCAGATCAGATTAGCTGTCTAGCGTAGTCAGCTGGTTACTCCATTTGCAAACCAGTGCATCAAGGAGAGATGCAAACACTGTCCATACCTGCAGACTCCTTCAGGTCTCTGCTGCTGTTGACAGCAGCTGTGACAATGAGCTGAGATCACCACAGCCCTCCTGCATGGGCTGCCAAAGAGCCCTTTAGTTTAAATAACATGCAGGCAATGTTAGTCAGGAGTAGCTAGTTTTAAATTGGCAACCTGAAGCTCTTGGTTTCTGTAACCCATTAACAAACTTCTAAGACAGTCAACCCTTTCTAGAGGGGATTTGGAGGGGTTATTCTTTTAATGTGGTGGAGAATGGCATGTACATCGCTAGTATGTGTGGGAAAACATGCTCCTGAAGCAGATTGCTTGAAGAAGATTGTGGGTTACAGTTAGAGTGCTTTATGGAATTAAGTTGCTGAAAATGTTTCTGCTTTACCTTCATAATCTGTTCAACGGAAATTAGTTGCATGTGCTCTGATTATGTTTCATACATTGTCAAATTAGTTCATTTGCTATGTGGGACATAAGATTGTGGGAGAACTCTGAAAACAATTTGGAAACATCACTTAGTCTGTACAGACACATTAGGTGGCTGTAATTTATTAACATTCTTATGAACAACTTTGATACCTGACACACAAGAAGCCCAAAAACTTTTTCTGCTACACATAGATTTTTAAAGGGCTTAAAGAAGCAAGGTTCCCAGGCCCAGGGGATATCAGAGATCTGGTTGCTTGGCTTTCCCTAGAAGTTTCATTCAAAGTGCTGGTGTGAGCTGGTTAAACTGCAGCTCCTTGCAGTTATCATGAGGTACCATTTCTGACCTTCTTTGAACTAGGGAAATCCTCACCTAATGCTCCTTCTGAAATACTGTGGTAATTTGCACTTGATTCAAATAATCATCTTGGATAAGTTACCCATGGGGAAGCATTTCCATTGCCCTAAATTCTTGATCAGGAATACAGGAAAAAAAAATATTGTTGTGAGCTATCCTTGGAATAAATCAATACATATATGTAGTTTTGGTTATGAATCAATGTCCTTTAGTGAGTTAATCAATCAAATGTGTCTCCTTAAAATAATTTGTATTGATTCCTTTTTTTCCTGTATGTGCAAAGTCAGATAATAAAACCCAGAACAAAAGTCATTGACATCAAATAGAACTTGGGGAGGGAAAAAGCTGCTCTTTAGAGCAACCCTCACAGTGGTTATACAAGAAATACACCAGGATGTGGTGCTGTCAAATGTGAAGCACCTCAGGAAGTTACTGTCAGATGCATTTGTTTTCAGTAGGAACTAAAATTTATCTAAATATTCTAGGACAATCATCCATGGTAACACCAAAGGGATTAATTTCTTTCCTATTAGTGCAAAATATGCTCTTCAGTGGTGACATTTCTCTGAAAATAAAGTCCGTAATTTAGGACTTAATTAATAGTTACTGCCTCAACCCCTGATAAAACATCATATATACATTAAGTATCTTTTAATTCCTAAAGGCTCTAGCCTGATCTACCAGTTAAAAGCCCAGTTTCTAATTAATTTGCTTGTTGCCTTGGCTTGGGCTTGTTGCTGTCAGAATACTGTGGGGGTTTTGGTGTTTTGTATGTGTGTTTGAGATTTGGCTCCAACCAAAATGAGCTCACTGGGGAACTCTGTGCTCTGACAGTCTGTTTGCTGTATTGCTGTTTCCTAAAGTTTGGTAATTTGTTGGCAAAATTATTACTGTGGAAAGAGGGTAAAGATAAAATGAAGCAGCTGCAGGCAGCATTTGCATAGCAAATGATAATGCAAGTCACAGAAATAGCGAACAATTCAAGTCTGTTTCCAGTGTTTGGGCAGTCAGTGCCCACACACCAGGAGAGCGGTAATTCCCACTCTTAATGAAAAATAAAATCACTGTGCACTTGACAATGGACAAAACAGTGATTCTGAAACTAATGCATGAAACAATACAGCCATCCTTTCCTTTTTTAATGAAGAGATATTAAATTCTGTGACCAATTTATTATGTCAAGGGTATTCTTTTTCTTTGCTACTTTTGCTAGCTGAATTTTCCTCATCCATTCAACAATGTGTTTCAGATATTGATGAATGCCTTGAAGGTGGTTTAGGAACGTGTGGCCAAACCTGTATCAATGTTCCGGGGTCCTACATCTGCTCCTGTTTGCCTGGCTACACTTTGGACATTGACAAAAGGTCTTGCTATGTGAATGGTAAGGTAATTTTCTCTTTTATTAACTAAAAAAAGAGCTTTAGATATTTAGGTAGCATTATTTTTCAAGGAGAACCATGCCTGACTGGACCCTACTCACAGTGGCTGGGGTGCTCTTTTTCACTGATGGAAAACTGCCTCTTGTACTGTGTAGGTAAATGGCAAAGCCAAAGTGGGTGCCACAGAAGAGTGATGGTGAAGAATGGAAAGTATGGTGGTGGGAAGATGAATGAACATATGGAAACAAGCAAAGAAAATGTAATGACTTCCAGTTTAGTCAACACACTCTCTGTGTGCTCAGAACTGTAAACTCTCTTGTCTCATCCTTACTACCTCCAGGAAAACACAGCAGTACATAAGATTTTGCTACCTCTGCCTCTTTCAATCTCTTAGTGTTGATGTCTTTCTAGTGTGTTTAGATTATAGGGGCAGTGTTGTGAAATCAAAAACAGGAAGCCGTTAGTTTTGGTTTGGTCCATTAGCAGTTTCTTAATAAAAATGAATGCTACTGTGAGTTCTTTCTATTCCTTGCTCTGTTCTGAATGTATAAATAGTTTTTGATGTGTAAGAAGCATTTAAATTTTAAAAATTTTTAGCCTTTCAAAAAGGAGAATATACACAGTTGTGGCCTTTGAGTAACCTTAATTTTGTCCTCAACAGATGCTACCTAGGGAAAAAAAATCTGTTGGGTTTTATTGATTGGTTTAATCCTATGTTGCATCTAGAGTACAATGTGTGAGTGCTATGACGTTTACCTCTCTCCTCTCCTCCTGGGTTTCCTGAATGTTTGGTTTTGGTTCTTTCCTGGGATATGTTACAGCTCCCTTCTGATCTGGGAACACTGGTTTTCTTTCTCTGGCTAATTTTTACCTGGGACTCTTGTGAATGCGAAGATACAATCTGACAGGGCATGTTTCTGACCTAGGAAGTAGATGTACTTGTGTCCCTGTGTATGTAGACTCTGGGATTATGAACGTGATCAAAAGTATTCTGTGCAGCTCCCAAATTAGCACCAACAGAATTACTTTAGTCAACTTCTAGAGTCATCATTGACAGAAACACGAGTCACAAAGATAAATAGATTTTTTTTTAATGAACTATGTTTTGAACTGCAGTGAAACCAAACATGTCACCCTACCCCACAGTGATATTTCTGCACAAGTATCTTTCAAAGAACAATCCTACCTTAATATTTGAGAACTGCAGCTTTTTTTTAAATGTTATTATTGACACTTACATCACCAGGAGAAAGTGACTGATTGTTCAGGAGACACTGTGGTGGATAAAGAACATTTATGTTAGGTATAAACCTTCCCGCAGGAGGTACCCTAAGTGAAATACTCTCATGTTTTAAAGACAGGAAGCTCTTTAATGCGTGTGTTGTTTACCTGTCAATTAAACCCTTGATAAAATTAAGACCCAAATCTGACTGATGCCTCTACAATAAAAGTTTGATTGTCTGGTCCTCAATCCATTTGCAACTGTTGTTCACAGGTGCCTGATAGGAAATTCAAAGAGAGGAAAGGACAAAACCAAAAATGTTCTTATTTAACTAACTGGCAAAAATGCAGGCAGTACAGCCGCTAAATTCCTGAGATGAATTAACCTTGCTGCACTTCACTGTTCATTTACCATTTTTGTAACGCAAGTCTTCATAGCTTAAATATTCTTACATGGGGTTGCTCAATGCAAATAGCAGCAGAAAGATGGAGTCACTAAAATCCTAGAAGCAGCTGTTATTAACTGAGTGATAGCTTGAAACTTTAAGATGCAACAGTCTGTTAGTATAGAAATAAAATTGTAAACAGGAGAAAATGGCATTTTGTGTGCTTGTTAGAACTTCTTTCACTTGGAGAAATCAAAATTGGTCTCATTTATCTGCTGTGAAAGGGGTTGAATCAAACAACCTTGCAATCATGATGAAGCTAGAACATCTGGCTAAAAGTTGTACAGGTAATGTTTGTTGAGTTTAAAGCCCCAGGTTTCATACTACTAATAAAAATATTTAGTTAAAAGTTTGCTAAACTGGCCAATGAGAAAGAGTTTAATTTTCAAAGAGAAATGTGCAAGAAAACTTATGAAAATGTATCTTTGAGACTTTGATGGCATCCTTACCTGATAAATAGAGGGTTGCTTCTGCACTGCAGGAAGATCAGTTCAACAAGTCATTGCACAGGCTTGAAAGCTGTCATTCTGTTGGTTCTATATCAATAATCGCATATCACTGTTACTTGGTTAAAGCATTACTTGTATGCCATGATTTGTTGTTTCAAGCAACTGTGTTAGAAACCCCCACCATTCTCACTGCAATCAGGTTTCTTTGAATGCTGTTGTTGGTAAATTAAGGAGTGGGTTGTATACCCTCCCATTTTTCATATATATATTGAAGGCTAATTGTGACTGGTTACATAAAAACTCATTTCCTCTGCTACACACTTGGTAGACATCCATGATACTCAAATTGCCTAAATGAAAACCATTGTGGTTTGGAAATGCAGTTAAGGTTCCTAGGGTAATATTAAATTTGCTCTGTGGTGAAACCCTAAAAAGAGCAAAGAAACTTGATAAATCCTTGGTAATGTAATCTGCAGCCCCAAACGTTCTGTTCAACTAATTATACTTCCCTACTTATCACCTGGTTTTAAGGCTACATTGAGACTATTTGCACCATTCTTGTTGCTCATCACTTTCAAACTTAGTTGGATTCCTAGAGCATAGGTCATAATTGGAGCGCATTTCATTTTAAGACTTTTTTGTTATTTTACTAATACTCTCTTACCCTTCACTCAATATGAATATAGTTTTTGTCTGGAACAAGTAGTTGGTGTTGAGCTGTAGAAGTTTTATGTATAGATCTTCTGATCTCCTTTAGCCGTCTGCATCACAAGAAACTCCCACAGACTCTTGCTTCTTCCTGTGCCCTGTCTTGGGATTTTCAATTTCCCTGTTCAGATAGCTAAATTGAGAATCTAAACCACCTGTCTATGATAAATTCTTGCTATAGCACAATAATTGGAAGCAGTCTTCAACTTTGGGATGCATCCATGCCATAATTCTTGAAACCTCTGTAGGTAAGCATGCAGTGATTCTTCTGACCTCTAGGCTAGGCTGTAGATTTTGCCATTACTGGCTAACACACACTGTAAACTCAGTTTCATGACCCAGATTTTTGACCTAACTTTCAGCATTAAATGTGAAAAGAGCATTAAATTTATATTGTATTGGTTCTCTGAGATATGCCTAGAAAGTTATTAAAATACAGGAGAGGTGGTTAGATCCTGAACTTTCTCTTTGGCTAGTAAAATACTGATGAGAATTTAATGCAGCAAAAATACAATGCTTATCCATTAATTGATCTCTTTTGCAGACCCTGCACCATTCCTTCTTTTTAGTCATGGAAATGCCATCTTTAAAATTGACACTGAAGGGACCAATCATGAAAGATTGGTGACTGATACAGGTCAGTCAACGCTTACGGATTTTCATTATACAGAAGAGAAAGTGTATTGGGTAGACTCTGAAAGGCAACTGCTTCAAAGAATTCACCTGAATGGCACAAAACAAGAGGTAAAGTAATAAGTTTTCTGGAATTCTCCAAGTTAGGGGGCATAAAACCATCTAGGGAAACCACCTGCTCTTTAGGTACAATGCTGCCATTCCTGTTCATTGATTAGCACTTCAGACTTATTTAATACCTTTTCTTGTTGTAGTAGTTATGTTCCTCAATCTAGGCTGTTTTACTGACATTTAGAATACATTTAGTATTTTCTGTGGATTAAGCAAAGGGGTGTTAAAAATGAAAGAGAAGATACTCAGACAAACTAAAGCTTTGAAGACAATAATGTTTCTAACATTCTTAAATTAATCCCTGGCATTATGGAAGTTTGTCTTACAGATTACTGTAACTTAAACTAGCACAAATGCTATGAGAAGAATGTGCTTGAATTCCTACTAATTTTTTCTCAAACCTTCTATTGGTTTCTATAGATGCATAAATGCTTCTTTTAGCACTTCATTCTTTGTTCAGAAAAAGCTATGTAGTTCATTGCATCTGCTGGATTAAGAAGGGCAGACAGGTTGCTGTGGCAGGAGACCCTTCTGTGGCAGGAGAGCCTCTGTTGTTTGAGATTGCCAGGGTTTGTGTACCCACGTGGAGTCTTCACTGATGTATTTTACATTGATTTTTAGGGACCAGGGTCCAGCAACAGTCTGTTAGGAGGTCTTTCATCTGTAACAGTACAGGTCTTGGTATTTCATAGTGTGCCAAATGCAAGAAGTTGTAGCTAAAAGGTTAATCCAGTATAGTTCTCATGGAGAAAAGTTTTCCCTTTTGCATGGGGTCACTCAATTCAGAAGAAGTGTGTATAAGTACAAGGACCAAATGAAAGGGACTGGAAAAATAAGACAGAGAAGTATCTACAGGTCTGAGGGAAAATGAAGCAGACAGAGGAATGAAATGGGAATCTTCAGTCTGGCACTCCATTCCAAAGCCTAGTTTAGGGTAATAATTGAGATGCTTCTTGTCAACTTTTTTCTTTTGTTTACAGAGGCTATGTTACATAGAAAAAGGCATTTCGGGGTTTGCTATTGACTGGGTAAATCAAGACATTTTCTGGGCCAATAGACAGAAGGCAACTATAGAAGCAACGGACATGAATGGGAAGAAACGAAGAGTTCTTCTAAGAGGTGTTGGTCGTCCCACAAGGATTACCATTGATGCTGAGCAAAGGTAATTTTAACTAGGTTAGTAGTTTGAATTGAAATGGACTCAAAAAATGCAAAATACTATGATTGTGGTTTATAGGCTGCTGGGCTAATCTGTGCACAGATATAGTCCAATACCTCCATGAACTTTGACAAAAGATAAAAGATTAATAAGCATATAAGAGATAAATAGAGAAGTGTGTGAGAAAAGCTCTCTGAAGTTTAATGCAGAATCTGTACCTCTTGNAGATAAAAGATTAATAAGCATGTAAGAGATAAATAGAGAAGTGTGTGAGAAAAGCTCTCTGAAGTTTAATGCAGAATCTGTACCTCTTGGTCATCAGGGAAAATCTTGCTAGTGAGGAGAGCTGAGGCAAAAGATGCATTGCTTGTTCTTTCTCAAAGTCAGCCAAATTTCAAGGCAGAGAAAGCAGGAAAGCAGAGAGCAGCAAAGGGCAATGATGCCTGCAAATGCTGGGAGTCCCTTTTGCTCCAGACTTGGCACACTTAGAATATAAATTGGTGTATTTTCTGAGAAAAAAGTCTAAACTGAAAGCTGCATTCCTGTTTCTCTTGTCTCTTTGTCAGTTGCTCTGAATATTTGTTCTGAATCTACCATTGATACTTTCTGTCACTAGTAATGTGGCCTTCATACAAATGCTTCTTTCAGCTTCAAGACTTTTACACTGAGAACCATACTCACATAAGAGGTTTGGCCACCCCATTAGTTATCAGTATGTGTTGTCACAGTGGTCTCCCTATGACAATTTCTCTTTACACACAAGCTTCTTCCATTAAAGTTGCAAAGATATAAGCTTTAGAAGAGTTTGAGATGCTTTTGTTTTGTACAGCAAAAACATGTTTTTGTTGCCATTGCCACTTCTGATCATAATAAAGTTGCTCAGCAGTGTGTGAAACTCTTTTAATATTAAAACTTTTGTGTCCTTTCCTAGTACATTTATACATAAGCCAATCTTCTAATGACAGGACCATTACTAGTATTCTTTGGAGTCCTCTCACTTAGGTAGGATTTAAAGGCCTGGACATCAGTATATATAATATTTTCTAATTTGCTATTAAATGTAGTATTTTCCAGTCTTCAGAATATTCAGAAGTCATCAAAACTACTGTCAAATGTCAGCAAAATATACTACAAATAGCATTATAGGGATATATTTGCTGAAGTTATGCAGAAGTCTGGGGAGACACAAGTGCCTATATTCACCTAGGTGTGATTCACCGTGCATAAAATCTGTACTCATGTCCTTACAGGGAGGCTAGTAAGTCAGTAATAAACTGTAATCTTCTGTCCCTACACTGATTTATAAAAGTTGTGCATAGAGACCATAGCCACCTTGGTTTCTTAGTTTCCTTGTCTGTAAAAAGTGCATCCTAGCATTTGAACTCTGAACTTCCAGAGTACTGATGTTAATTAAATAACAGGTGCTAAAGAAATGCAAGCAGATATTAATTGTCTAAAAATGGCAGTATAAATTTGGGGTGTCTTTCTGGAACACGTTTTCTCTTATACATTAGTAATCTATGATATCTCTGAGGAAACTATGAGACTATGTAACAGTGCAGAAAAGCTGTGAGGCAGGGGTTGGTTCTTCCTGCTGATGTAGTATAGCCCTTGCCAGTGAGATCTAATCCATTTTAGAGCCTTTAACAAATTGTTAATCTAAGCATAGTGAAGATGGCTTTATGCAACATTGTTTTGTACATAGAAATTCTGTAATTTTGTGATGATACTTCTTGTAATTTTTGTGCAGAAGAAACCTGAACAAAAAATCTAAATCCAAACATTAAAAAATGAAATATACATGAATGAGGGATGGCCTGCTCTTTTGGAAGAACTGTTTTTAACTTAGTCACATGGGTAAATCTGGGTTCTAATCCACTAATAACTTGACATATAAGTAGCTTCAGTGCATGACTGGTTTGAGTATTGAAGTTGCATTTTGACTCTGTCTTAATAACAGCATAGACTGGCTGCTATAACCAGAAGGAAGGTGGAAAGAAACAAGAATAATAATAGAAATGTTATTTTTATGTTAATCGCTTAAGTGATATATTCAATTAGAGTTTCTGGAGATTCCTCCCCAGAGGCAGGGAGAAATGGGAATCTGCCTGGGACATGCCTTTCCATAAGCTTGCATGAGTTCCTCGCTAGAATGAAGAGCTAGTTCCAGTTTCTTTCTCTGACCATATGTTAGAACAAAGCAGAGAGACAGATGACAGTACATCATAGTTAAGCTGAGCTGATTCCTGCTTGACCTACATGAGAGAAAATTCTAGGATCTTATTGCTTCCTGAACAATCTCCTGAACAACCATAGAGTCTCTGATAGAATCATATTTGTTAAAAAAACGTCAGTGGTACCATAGCTTCTGTTAAACAGACAATGCTTTGTTGTAAAAAGTTATTTCAGTTCTAAATAGAGCTATATTAAGGGAAGATCCTGAAGTAGGTGAGTATGTATTAAGGAATTCCTTTGTTTTATTATGAGTTTTGATTCTGAAAGCATTGTGGTAAGACTGAAGAATTCGGTATACAGGAACAACTGAAAATTGATATATAGCAGTGATGTGATCTTGCAGCTGTGGTTGTCTAGTTTATTTGGGTGTTTCTTTTTTGTTTGGTTTTTTTTTGTGTGTGTGTGTGTGGTGTTTTGGGTTTTTT
>NDXB01004576.1:12661-27592 GCA_002631895.1 Agapornis roseicollis
TTTTTTTTTTTTTTTTTGAGATTATAAACTGGGATCAGTTTCAAATACAGCTACAGCAATTTCATAGATAATGTTCCAGCTAGAATGTTCCCTGTCAACCTCATCTTGATCAATTCTTGAGTCTTTACATTTATAGTTTCTGTGCTAGATCTGCATAAGGCTGTATCACTTAAATTCTCATGTGAAAAGTAACACTTCTCTTGACATGTGAAAACTGCAAACCCAGCTACCGCTTCTATAAAAAGAGGTGAAATTTATGCCAAGAAATACTTTTCTGAAGACACCTCAGTCTGACTTCAATTCTTCAACCGAGTCCTGTTGATTCTTCTGTTACCACGTGCATCATAGCTGCCATACAGAGATAACAATGTATGTTAGCAAAGCAGTGGCAGTGTTGGTACTGCTGTTTTCAGTAAGGCAACTTCAGAATGTCAGTACTGGTCACCTACCTTATGTATTTACAAGTGAATGAAACAGGACAATGGCAAGGACTCCCATTCCTTTCTGTTGCTAGCATACTCTCTGGCATAGATTTGATCTGCTCCAGCCTAGCAAACTCCCAGACAGTTCTTAGGAGTGACTTGATTCAACAGCATATGCTAGGATCTATTTCCAATAGGCACTTTAGATGATACTGTACTTTATGAAGATAAAATGATTTTGGCAAGTGAAAAAAATCTGCAGTGTTGCCAGCCTAAGATCCTGAGATTAATCCCTAGCCCATTTTATTTACTATTTTCCTTCTTTAGGTCAGTGTCAGTCTCAAAAATATCAAGGATTTAGTTGGAAGCGATATAGTTTACCTGTGGGGCTTTTTGAGTCTGGTAGCTATGTGGTATATACAGGACATTACTCTTGTCATTTTGGTTTCCTGAGACTACCTAGTGCCTTGATATTCTTCACAAGTTGGTCTTTAAGCCAAATGGTATCCTTTATCTGAACAGGGCATTCAGTGACCAGAGATCCCTCACTGAGAGCATTCTCATATTAATATATTTATATAACAGAAGTGGTTTTTATATTTAGGTCCAATATGTCAAATGGAAATCTTGAGAATGATCATATGATTTTAGACTCCTTATCCTTACAGGATCCCTTTGGTCCCAGTGGTCCCAAACTACTGCAGGAGATGCATCTTTCACATTTCCTCAAAGAGTCCACCCATTTCTCTTCTCTGAAATCTGGTTCCTGTTCAAGAACCTGAAAAATATAGCAAGACTTAATGTTTTTTAAAACTTGGCTTTCAAACCAAGACTGAAAAGTAGCTCGAGGAAATGTGGATATACCAGGAAATAAAAATAAACACAGCAATGTTTGGAAGAAAGCAGAAAGCTACACACATATATCAAGATGTGCTAAAAAATGCTATCATTTTCATAGAAGTTTTCATACAATCAGTTGTTTGGAAAAGAAAATCTTTTAAGATCATCAAGTCCAACTGCTACCCCAGGACTTCCAGAACCACCAGTAAGGGCCTCATCTACACAGTTTTTGAACACTTCCAGAGATAGTGATTCTACCACTTTCCTGAGAAGCCTGTTCCAACACCAGAGCACCCTTTCTGTGAAGAAATATTTCCTAATATCCAGTCCAAACCTTCCCTGGGGTAGCTTGAGCCCATTTCCTCTTGTCCTACTGCTTGTTACTTAGGAAAAGAGACCGATTTCCAACTCACTCCATCTTCCTTTCAGGTAGTTGTTGGGAGTGATAAGGTCCACCCTAAGCCTTCTGTTCTCCAGACTAAACAATCTCAGTTCCCTCAGATGCTCCTCATAGGATTTGTGCTTCAGGCCCTTCACTAGCTTTGCTGCCCTTCTCTGGGTGCACTCCAGCAACTCAATATCTCTCTTGTAGTGAGGGGCCCAGAACTGAACACAGGATTCAAGCTGCAGCCTCACCAGTGCTGAGTACAAGAGGCATGATCACTACCCTAGTCCTGATGGTCACACAAAACTGATACAGAAATGGTTACCTGGGCACACTACTGGCTCGTGTTTAGCCAGCTGTCAATCAGCACACTGAGGTTCCATTGTAGGAACATGTTCTCCATTTGATAAACTTGAGTATAATTAATGCTATAAAAAGAATCAGCATATATCGCATTGACCAGTTTGCGGATCATCAGTTTATCCGCAGATACTATGTGATTGTAAAGAACCTAAGGATGGATATGTCTAGTTGTGGTAATGCAAATAAAAAAAATTTCCTATCTTCTGCAATGAGTCCTAATGAAACATGCTACTGAGATGTATAAGCATAGTTGTAGATAAGTGGATTTGACAGCAAATGTAACAGATCAGGCAGTACACAAACTGTGGCAGTCAGGCAGGCTGAAAATTAATTCAAAATCTGTAAAGATGTGGAGTTTTTTGAGAGGTGAAAGGCAAATTTATGTCCCTGAATGGACACAAAGCAACAAATCTCTACCTTACTGAGAAATTTATATGAAATGGCTTGCTAGAAATCTCACAGAACAAAGTTGCTGAAGATAGGCAGTATGAGTTTTGTTTCAAAGAAAGACTTGGCTTCAGAGCAAAAGCCTGAATGGGAACTTTTTATAATTGCCATTTCTAAATCTTGCAAGAAAGTAGTCATTTTCCCCATTAAATTGTTCATTGCTAATCGACTCTTAGGGGAATTAAATGTTGAAAGAATAGGTAAAAAACACAAAGACAGACAGAAACAATAATACCAAAGCAAAATGAATAGCTAACTCTGAAGTTAAACAGAAAAAAGTTAAGACAAAATGCAGTGAAATTTCCTTCGTTTAGTTTAAAGGGTCAGTCTTGTTCAGCTACTGGTATAGATGGGTAATAGAGGATGGCAATGCAAAAACATTGCTTATAATTTAGAGTGTTTCTGAAGTGATAACAAAAGAAAGTCACAAAAAATGTGCTTCAAGAGTTGCTAGCACATCTTGCTTTTGAGTTGCTTCTAATCCAAATGTTGTCCCTGCTGTAACTGCAAGGCATTTTCTCAGTTCCTGTCTTCTGTCCTAAATGTCATGCAAAAGAACTTCATTGCCAGTTTTATATTAATATACATTTGTGAAATTTAAATGCAGTGCTGTTGTTCAAGTGGTCAGTCATAAAGTATGGGAAAATGAAATGATAGAACAGAAACATACTGCAGTTGTGATGCTTCATTAAGGTCTCTGAAATGAGAATGTTCATAAGAACTTGACTTTAAGTCCTTACCCATAAAGCTGTTTTTCAGAAGTACTGGGAGGACAAACTGATCTAGACAAGCCAAACCCTTTTAAGGCATAATAAATCATATAGTATCTTTCTTACAGCTGTGCCAGATTCCATAGAAGTTAACAAGTTATGTAAACAGGATGTAGACAGGAGCTGGTATAAGTTTGGATACCTTATCAGCCCTGTCATGTGCACTGCTACTTACAGTTATCAAAACAAATAAACAACAGACTAGTGGAAGGAAAAACATAGAAGGACAATTAATTTTCTATCAGGATCTTGGCTACAAATCAAAGTAGAAGATGTGCTTAAATGCACAATACCATTGCATCTGAGTGGCACTTTTATTATTAGCATCTCTCTACAGACACATACGACTTGCTGGAAAAGCCTTTCAGCTGAAGTCTGACATGCTTATTTTCATCAGAAGTGATTTTTTTTTCAAATTTATGAAAACTGATTTCATACATGAGTTGTGAGCTGAAGAAAGGATACCTCATCAGATGGGACCTCTTTCTTTTTCTTTTTCTTTTTCTTTTTCTTTTTCTTTTTCTTTTTCTTTTTCTTTTTAAAAAATATATATACATATATATTCATGTAATATATACATATATATATATGTAATTTTTAATGCAGTTGGCATGCCAGGTTGGATGGAGTCTTGGGTGATATAGTTTAGTGTGTGGTGTCCCTGCCCATGGCAGAGGGATTGGAACTTGATGATCTTAAGGTCCTTTCCAACCCTAACCATTCTGTGATTNACTTTCTCTTTCTCTTTCTTTTTCTTTTTCTTTTTCTTTTTCTAATCCACACTGTGGGATAAATTACTGAGAAAAAATATATATACATATATATTCATGTAATATATACATATATATATATGTAATTTTTAATGCAGTTGGCATGCCAGGTTGGATGGAGTCTTGGGTGATATAGTTTAGTGTGTGGTGTCCCTGCCCATGGCAGAGGGATTGGAACTTGATGATCTTAAGGTCCTTTCCAACCCTAACCATTCTGTGATTCTATGTTGAAAATACGTTCTTCATACAGTGATATATTTTCATTCAGATGCACCAGCAGCATATAGTAAGAGTTAGTGTGGAGTGAGTAAGGATGTTGGTCTTTTGTCTATGAGACTGCATGTTAGGAATTCAAAAGAAGAGAACCAACTAACTGGATAGAGAGGATAACTGGTAACGTTTGCAATACAGTTATGTCTAAAATCCATTGGAAAAAACCCTGTGGTGATTTATTTTAATCTCCTAAGAGGAAAGAGAAAATGGAGACAGTGTTGGAACTTAGGAAATCATGCTTGAAAATTTGAAATCCAACAGATAAATTCCTCCCTGAAGTAATAAATATGTTAAAAGTAAGTTAACTGAACAAAAAATTCTTTGAAGCTTTAAACTGTGCTTCTATTTGCTCTCTGTTCTCTTTCTAAATTACATATTTGAAATTTTTCAGTTTACAGGGAGATTATAATTGCTGTCTCTGAAGGCACAGCCTGAGACTGGAGCTTTAAGCTTGTATTTTCTATATATTCACATTCAGATAGTTGGAGAGACAAAAGCCACCAATTTCAAAGTCTACATTCAATGCTACATATGTGATTCCTTTACCATCTGCTGGTTTGCGTAGTTTTGGTTTACTGGCACATGATCAGTCAAAATCATAATGCACAAAAGAAGGGGAGAGTATTTTCTGCTTTCTTCTACCTGTGCTGTAATTAATACTTCAAAAACTTTGGAAACCTAGAAAAGCACTTTTACAACTTTATTCAGTGACATGACCAACTCAGTCTTACAGATGTAGGAAAACACCTCTTGTTTTTTTTGGTCCTGATGGTCCTGAGTGGAAAGGTATTCTAAATATACTGCTTACTAGTGTTGCCTATTCTGTAAAGCTCTCATACTTTGTTTTCCACTGGTTTTCTTAATTGATGCACAAGTTTCTGTTCTACAATTATATCCCTGCATTCAGTTGCACAACCACTTCATTCATTAAATGTTGAGAAAAGCTTTGTACTTTAGACTGTGAAATGATGGTAATTAAGTAACAAGGCTACAGGAGAAAGTTTATGTTTGTATCTCTACTTTCTACCTTCTTCATAGAGCAAATAATTGTAATTTAGAGCCTAGTTATATAAACAAATAAAAATTTTTGATGCTTTCTGCACTCCAAATAAGAATGCACTGAAATACGAATAACTCATTTTATATAGCTGAGGTATTAGCCACTACTTAGAGTGTATGAAAATAAAACACTTCAAGTAGTTTGTGCTCTATTTTGCCATGAAAAGATAACATTCTGCATTGTTGATTAATAGGCTGGGATTCAACTATACAATTTGAAACATGTTTCTTTAATAAAAAATGCAATGTTTTTTTCTGTGACAAGAAAATCAACAAGAAACACTTACTGAAAAAGCAAAATAGATGTATTTTTCTTTCATCAGATCTGACAGGACAAGGTAGGTCTAAAGCAAGTATATAAAACCCAGGAAGCTGATGCTGTGCAACTTACTTGGTTCCAGAACCCATTTCCTTATGTATTTTAGTTTTATTTACAAATAATACTTCATTTTTTTCTGTGAGCAATGCTACATCTGCATAAGGCAATTAGATTCCCTTGCATTGTCATCTCCACTGAAAGGCTTTGGGTTTTATTTGTAATGTGTTTTATAACATTCTGTTACCTAAATGGGCACTGCCATGCTTTTGATAGTGAAAGGGACGTTGCAGTGGTGTAGAGTCTTCATCAGATGAAGTGTAAACCAAGAAGAACACCTTTTCAAAAGGTATTATATTCCTGCGACAATTCAGAGGTTGCATGCAGAAATTACTCTGTAAAGCTCTGTGGGCTGTGCTGAATCTGGAGCCAGATCTGAGAATCGTAACAGTCTCCACTGACTAAAAGCTGTGACATTCATTTAATACAAGTCATGGGCAGTTTAGCACCTGGTGACATCTTTATCTTTTCTGCCCAACACTGAATTTGAACTCATATCCTGGAAGTAAAGGCCCTGTTGTCAAATGCCTGTATCCTGTATTCAACTTGGTATGAAATTAGATATTTTACTTCAATTTTTATATGATGCATATAAAACCCTTATGTAGAATGCTACTTTTTCCAAATATGCCCTGAAGAGCCTAAGAATAATCAAGTGTAAATTGGTTTTAAATTAGAATACCAATAATAGCAAAAATACAGATATAGTAGAGATTTTAATAATAACTAGAAACTGTGGTGATTAAAATTGACGTGACCTGAAGGTATCTATACACATTTATTTCAATTCACAATATTTTCTAATACTGTTTGCCAAGGAATTAGAAAAATTCTACTAGGGAATGATCCAACATTTGTAGCTCTTGAATGCTAAGGATTCTGTGTAAGAAAAGCATAGCAAATGAGATTCTATATAAATCTGCACCTGCACGTATACTATTGTATGATACTTTAATGGCTTTGGTTTAATTACGGAAATTTGGCTTCATCCTTTTTTGACATTAAGGCATGGTCGTATCTTGAAAGTGAGAAATGCTTGGATGAGATTAATAAATTTGTCACTATTTAGAAAAATATTAAAATAAAATGGGAACTTACCATAATGAGCATGGTGTTGTCACTAGGTTCATTTGATCTGAGGCAGTTAAATTACAATGTGCCTTTCTTTATGAGGCAGTTTTGCCAAGACAGATATTGTTAGTTTAGAATGAATTGTGTGGAAATTTAAACACATCGATCTTTGTTTTGAAATTAAACTACTGCTGCTTTTAAAAACAGAATAAGGTATCTTGTGCTTTTAAAAACAGAATGTATGAAAATAGTGCTAAAGCAAAATTATCCTGTCTGGTTTTATATTTTCCCTTGGAAAATGCTAATTTTACATCATAGAAATGCTTCCTAAGACTACAAATTCTGTCAAAATCGTCAATGGAAGTCATGCAATCAGTAGTTGTAGCAAAAACCCAGAAATTCCATTTTGTAAAAATATGGAGGTATACCTGGTAAAATTCAAATATTTTAATGAAAGACCAGCACAGTATTTGAGATAAAATTACATCTTTGTAGCACTTGGTGTGGTACCAAAATCAGACTTTCATGAGTACCCTAATAACAGCTATTGGCTCAGTTGGAGAGAGTCAGGCTCAGGCTCTGTCCGCTTCATAGAATCATAGACTAGTTAGAGCTGGAAAAGACCTTAATATCATCTAGTTCCAACCCCCCTGCCATAAGCAGGGACACCTCTCACTAACCATGTCACCCAAGCCTCTGTCTAATCTGGCCTTGAGCACTGCCAGGGATGGAGCGCTCACAACCTCCCTGGGCAATCCATTCCAGTGCCTCACCACCCTAACAGGAAAGAATTTCTTCCTTATATCCAATCTAAACCTCTCCTGTTTAAGTTTTAACCCATTACCCTTTGTCCTGTCACTACAGTCCATAAGGAAGAGTCCCTCCCCAGCATCCCTATAGGCCTCCTTCAGATACTGGAAGGCTGCTATGAGGTCTCCACGCAGCCTTCTCTTCTCCAGGCTGAACAGCCCCAACTTTCCCAGCCTGTTTTAGTAAGGGAGATGTTCCAGTCCCCTGATCATCTTCATGGCCCTCCTCTGGACTTGTTCCAACAGCTCCATGTCCTTTTTATGTTGAGGACACCAGAAGTGCACACACTGCTCCAAGTGAGGTCTTGCGAGAGCAGAGTAGAGGGGCAGGATAACCTCCTTCGACCTGCTGGTCACACTCCTTTCAATGCAGCCCAGGATACGGTTGGCTTTCTGGGCTGCAAGCGCACACTGAAGCTGGCTCATGTTCATGTTCTCATTGACCACCACCCCCAAGTCCTTCTCCGCAGGGCTGCTCTGAATCTCCTCTCTGCCCAACCTGTAGCTGTGCCTGGCATTGCTCTGACCCACGTGTAGGACCTTGCACTTGGCATGGTTAAACTTCATGAGGTTGGCATCAGCCCACCTCACAAGTGTGTCCAGGTCCCTCTGGATGGCATTCCTTCCCTCCAGTGTAACCACCAAACCACAGGGCTTGGTGCCATCAGCAAGTTTGCTGAGGGCGCACTCAATCCCACTGTCCATGGCAGCGACCAAGATGTTGAACAAGACTGGTCCCAACACCCATCCCTGAAGAACACCACTCGTCACTGGCTTCCAGCCAGACACTGAGCCATTGACCACAACTCTTTGCGTGCGGCCATCTAACCAGTTCTTTGTCCACTGAGTGTCCTACCTATCGAATTGATGTCTCACCAATTTAGAGAGAAGGATGTCGTGTGGGACAGTGTTGAACGCTTTGCACAAGTTCAGGTAGATGACATCAACTGCTCTACCCCTGTCCATAAGTTCTGTAGCCCCATCATAGAAGGCCACCAAATTGGTCAGGCAGGATTTCCCCCTAGTGAAGCCATGCTGGCTGTCACCAAGCACCTCGTTGTTTTTCATGTGCCTTAGCATGGCTTGCAGGAGAATCTGCTCCAAGATTTTGCCAGGCACAGAGGTGAGACTGACTGGTCTGTAATTCCCCGGGTCATCCATTTTCCCCTTCTTGAAAATGGGGGTTGTATTTCCCCTTTTCCAGTCTTCAGGAACTTCACCTGACTGCCATGATTTTTCAAACATGATGGCCAGGGCCTTAGCAACTTCACTCGCCAGCTCCTTCAGGACCCATGGATGGATTTCATCAGGTCCCACGGACTTGTGCACGTTCAAGTTCTTAAGATGGTCTCGAACCAGATCCTCTCCTAAGTGGGGCCCAAGGTCTTCATTCTCACAGTCCCTGCGTCTGCCTTCCAAGACTTGGGTGGTGCAGTCAGAGCCTTTCCCCTTGAAGACCAAGGCAAAGAAGTCATTCAGAACCTCAGCCTTCTCCAAATCCTGCATAGCCAGTTCACCCAATAGCTTTCGGAGGGGGCCTAAGTTGTTCCTGGTCCATCTTTTATTTGCAATATACCTGTAGAATCCCTTCTTGTTATCCTTAACATCCCTAGCTAAGTTTAATTCTAAGTGGGCCTTAGCTTTCCTTACGTGTTCCCTAGCTTCACGGACAACATCCCTGTATTCATCCCAGGCCTCCTGTCCTTGCTTCCACCTTTTATAAGCCTCCTTCTTCATTCGAATTTTTCTCAGCATCTCTGATCTTGCCTTGTTCACAGTTTGTTTCTCTCTCTTCTTTTGGAAACTAGGTCTAAAAGCACAAAAAACATTTTTGTGGAAATATCAACAACAAGAAAAATATTTATTTGGAAGTATATTCTAGATCAGCCTGTCTATTCCAGACCACCTGTCCTTGCTTTCACCTTTTATAAGCCTCTTTTTTCCTTCGAATTTTCCTCAGCAGCCCCTTATCCATCCATGGAGGTCTCCTAGCCCTCCTGCTGCACTTCCTTCTAGTTGGGATGCAACACTCCTGAGCTTGTAGCAGGTGATCCTTGAATATCATCCAGCAGTCTTGGGCCCCCCTGCCCTCTAGGGCTATATCCCATGGAACCTTACTAAGCAGGTTCCTGAAGAGGCCAAAGTCTGCTCTGTTGAAGTCCAGGGCAGCGAGTTTGCAGCGCGCTCTTCTCACCATCCTGAGGATCTCGAATTCAACCATCTTGTGATCGCTGCATTGTCGGCTGCCCTGGAGCATCACATTTCCAATGAGCCCTTCTCTGTTGGTGAGCACAAACTGTTAACTGCTCACCTGTTCCCAGAGACAGTTCCATACTCTCCAGCCTATCCCTAACATGAAGGGCAACTCCCCCTCCCTACCTACCAGGTCTGTAAGCTCCCATTCCAACACTCCAGTCATAGGAGCCATCCCACCATGTTTCTGTGATGCCTACTATATCATACCCCTGTAGACAGGCACACATCTCTAATTCCATCTCATTCTAAGTTTTTTGAGGATTAAATTTCCTTTGCTTACCCAACTGTAAAAATATAATGTATGGTTTTATGGTTTTATGTCCTCTAATAGTGCATAAACTCAACCTCCACCTTAAAATACGCGCCTCCCATATGAAAAGAGCCTCAGAAAGCTGGGCCTGTTCAGTCAGCTCAGAACTCATAGCAGCCTTCCAGTACCTGAAGCGGGCCTGTAAGGATGCTGGAGAGGGACCATTCACTGTAGTGGCAATGAGTTTAAACTTAAACAGGGGAAGTTTAGATTGGATATAAAGAACAAATTCTTTCCTGTGGGGGTGGTGAGACACTGGAATGGGTTGCCCAAGGAAGTTGTGAATGTTCGTCCCTGTCAGTGCTCAAGGCCAGTTTGAATGGAGTCTTTGGTGACATGGTTTAGGTTGAGGTGTCCTTGCCCAGGGCAGGGGGGAGTTGGAACTAGGTGATCTTAAGGTCCTTTCTAACCGTAACTATTCTATGATTCTATGAAAATAAACCATGCAGGTTGGTTGCCATGTTACCATGGTCACCAAAATAATTATTATAATTTCCCTGATGCACTGCCTCATGGACAAACCATTCTGTGTTCCAAGATTCATCATTTTCTGTCTTCTCCTTTCTGAGCTGCAGGAATACAATTAAACTTGAGGCTCTAGCACCAAACCACTATCCAGATCCTCATTTTCATAGTTGGTGGGAGGAGGGGCATGGAGGGAGAAATATTGTCTCTTGACATTTTCTAATCCAAGGCAAACTTTCACTTAGTTTATTTTTACATATTTTAGCTATATGATTCTATAATAAGAAAAAATTCTTACTTGTATCTGACCAAAAGAAAAAGTTGTCATTTCAGACAACAGTATTGATTTTTTGCTTTTTTTCT
The DNA here is from genome assembly GCA_002631895.1 of Agapornis roseicollis. NCBI lineage: Eukaryota > Metazoa > Chordata > Aves > Psittaciformes > Psittacidae > Agapornis > Agapornis roseicollis. Next base: position 23,641 of record NDXB01004576.1, read on the forward strand.
TCCTCTTCATTTCTGGAAATTTTGAGTCAAAAATGTGATAACCATATGAAAATTTCATAGTCCAGTGGGTTATGGGTTTTTAATAGAATTTTCTTGACAGAAGCTTTACCATTCAGTGATTATCACTTTCTATAAGTCTCAGGACTGCAGCACTCTGGCTGTGTGCCAATATATAAAATTGAAGTGGGCACAGTTCACTAATTTTTCTATGTAGGAAATAAAGTTGTTAGATGTAGATGTGATAAATATTGCTCAGTAATGGATTACACTGTATAAACCAAACAATAATTGGTTTATGGCAGATGTTCTTTAAGTCTGTGCCTAAAATTAAAGTTGAAATTATTACTGATTTTAAAGTTTGATGAAATTTACTCTTCGTAATCTAAACAAATTCCTGCTTCTTGACAGAGTACTTGAAGTTTGATGAAAATATTCTAAAAATAATAATATATGATAATATAAACCTACTTTGAGGATAATAGCATGAAATAAATTATATCTATACTGGGAAATTTTGTTCACTATAATCCTACAGAAACATGGAGTTTTTTTCTTCAAAACTTTAAATCAGCATTTCTTCTTCTAAGCAATGATCACAGGAATATTTTTAAAGCTTTTTTAAAAATTTTTTATGGTATCCATATTAGGTGCTGCATTTCTTCCTTGCATGTTATGTTAGTGTCCCAGTAGGAGCATGTTTCCTCTATTATCCCAAAATATTTGGAAGTTTTGCGGTAATTGTTCTCATCTCACACATCTCCTACAGATTTTTTTAGCTGTAGCTTGAATTTGTTTTAAAGTTGTTCATGGTATTTTCCCACGTTTTATAGCACTTAATGTGAGTAGGAGCATATGACTTTATTAGAAGGGTATGGATGGGGAGGAGTTGTAACTTGAGGCTCCTTCTGACATAATTTGCAAAAATTCATGAACATTCATAGAAACAATGTGAAAGGCAACATTTGGAGGACAGGCATTTGGCAAACTGAGACATTCAGTGTAGTCTAAATGTAGCTGCACTGAAGAGTGCAGCAGGGCCAAAGCAGCACTGATGGGATATTGACATATATCTTGTATGTCTTTTCAGGTGACTGTAAGGTAAGAGCAGCACAGATGTTCTGGAGATAGTAGCACACTCTCTAAGGAACTAATGTTTTTGGAACTGTTAGAGAAGATAGAATCACAGACAAACTTTGCCTCTATGCAGGCCTGGATGATTCAGCATAGGGTGGTTTTAACAGGTTATGAATGTAAATCCATTATTAATTGTATTCAGAAGACTAATTTTAATAAATGTCCACTTTTAGGAATATCTCACTGATGTTTCAGGGTTCTTAGCATGGTTCTCCATCAGGACGTTCAATAGAAACTTCAGTCATATGGGATGCATTTTTTTAATTATTTATTTAAATCCATTGCAGTTACCATGAGAGTGTCAGAAGCTGTGATAAGGCTCACATTCTCAGTTACAAGTACTAAATATTTGATCCCAGACTCAAGTGGCACAGTAATAGTCATCATCAAACCCAACAACTAATGATACAGATGAAAACCTGCTGATCTTCCAGCTGCCAGTGATGATGAGAGAAGGCAGAGTAGCAATTTCTTTAAGGCTGCATTGTACTAGGAGTATTATCTTCATGGATTTTCACAACTATTATTATTATTTTTATTATTTAAAAATCCATACTTTAAATATACACTACATAAATTATTATTTATTATTATTTAAAATCCATACTTTAAATATACATTATATAAATTATTTATCTAGAAACTTCACAACACAGAGCTCTCACATACTGTACAATCAAAAATGAACACTTAGAGAAGTTTGCTATAAAATTTTGGTTGGGTTTTTTTTTTTTTTTTCCCAGTTTTCTCAGTAGATATTTGACAACTTAAAATCCCTGATTTTTATTCCATCATCTTTATTTGATTAAGAAAAATAACAGTTACTCATTTAGTCACATAAATTGCAGAAGTGGATGTTGAGACTCAATTTGTGCTGACATGACTTTGTAGCATTGTGGAATTTCAATGACTTTCATAAACTCTGAGCAGAATTTGAAGTTTCTAGCAACTGATATTTGCAGAGCCACAGAACCTTTCTCCAGACAGTTTTAGTAACATTTCTGGTCTTCACTTGGGAGTTTTAAAAACATATGTTTAATAGAATGTCATCTCATGAATTACGTTAAGAAATTGTATTGAAATTTAATAGAATCTTTTGTTTTGGAATATTGACATTATGTCATCCTAAAATTTGATAGAGTCAGAAACATAGATTTTGATCTGGAAGTAAGTTATTTTTTAAAATCATGCTGTTTTCTCATCCATAATTGTGTGATAGCAGAACCACTAACAGTAGTTGCTGAAACAGAAGCAGAAATTGGGGCATTGCAAAGAGGTGTTGTGGTTCAAGTCTAGCCCATAATTTGGAACCATGCAACTGCTCACTCACTTCCCTCCTTCCCCCCTGCCCAGCTTCCAGGGGTTTGAGGAGGAGAATGGGAAGAATGTAATTCCACGGGTTGAGATAAGAGCAGTCCAGTAAGTAAGGTATAAAACAAACTGCTGCTGCTGACACCAATAATAATTGATGGCTTGGCTTCACAAGCGAAGGTTTGGGAAGGGCTTTAACCACACTTACTACAAGCACGATCACTGAGAGCATGTGGGATATGCAAATCTGGTTGGAAAAAAGGTTGCTTAGGCAATCATGGAGTGCCTGATCAGGACTGTCGACTCCTGAGTAAACTCGAGCTACCCATGCGCTGGTCCGCCCGCATGCAAGGTTGGATCTGCAGCTTCTCACGCACCTTGTCACCTACCGTTCTGACCCCTCACCTGTCCATACAGACAAGTGAGAGTGAGTCCGGCCAGCTTGCGCAGTGGGTTTGTTAGGGGAGGGCAGCATGAACAGAACTGGCCCCACCCTTTACACCTGAGGTTTACCTGCCACGGCCTAGCGAGCTAGGACGGTGACAGCAAAGTCTGCAGGTCATAGGTTTTGTAAGAGTGTCCTTCTCTTAGATGGAAGACCATACAAGGCCAGACAAGCTCCATCAGCCTGGTTTTGAAGGTAGGAGTTTTCCTTCTCCTTTGAGCCTACACATTCTGAACAAGACTGACATTACCTGGGTCAATCTCAAGTGACCGCTATCGCAAGCCCACTGAGGTGCTGGCAGCGCTGTGGTATCACCATGTCTAGGTGGGATTCTGACTTAGAGACATTCTGTCATAAGCCTGCAGGTGGTAGCCTCATGCTAGTGGCTCCTCAGCCAAGCGCACGCACCAGGGGTCTGAACCTGTGGTTCCTCTCGTACTGAGCAGGATTACTATTGCAGCAACATGTCATCAGTAGGGTAAAACTAACTTATCTCATGATGGTCTAATAATAGTGATAATGGAAATAACAAGGGAGGAGAATACAACTGCTCACCACCTGTGGACTGATACCAAGCCTGACCTGAGCAGCGATCTGGGCTTTCTGGGTAACTGCCCCCAGTTTATATAGTGGGCATGACGTGCTGTGGTATGGAATACTTCTTTGGTTAATTTGGGTCAGGTGTCCTGTCTCTGCTTCCTCCCCACTTCCCTTCCTCCCTGGCAGAGCATGAGACTCACAAAGTCCTTGATTGGAGTAAGCATTACTGAGCAACAATAAAAAACACTGCTGTGTTACCAGCATTGTTCTCTGACTAAAGCTGAAAACAGCACTGCACCAGTTATTAAGAAGGGGAAAGATAACTGTTACAACTGAACCCAGGACAGATGGGAACCTTCGGAAAAAAAGGACATGTACATCTCCATAGGGCTGAGCTGTGACTGCACTGAGGAGGCCTAACTAATGGGGGTTTTTTTTTTGGTTTTTTTTTTTTGTTTTTTTTTTTTTTTTTTTTTTTTTTTTTTTTTTTTTTTTTTTTTTTTTCTTTTTTTTTTTTATTAA
>NDXB01004576.1:30240-42326 GCA_002631895.1 Agapornis roseicollis
AAAAAAAAAAAAAAAGTGTTGCATTTTTTATGTATGATACAGGTTCAGGGTGATTTTCATTTTCTTTTGGTCACAGACAGAAATGGGGTACTGGTAATTGAAGCTGTAGCGGCTCTTTGAAGTATCTCAGGAGTAGTGCTTGTTTGGTGTGTCTTGGGAATGTTCATTCGCTTGATCCTGGCTGGATGCCAGGTGACCACTGAAGCTGCTCTATCACTCCTTTCCTCAAGATGCACAGAGGAAAGAAAATACAATAAAAGGCTCCTAGGTTGAGATAAGGACAGGGAGAGATAGCTCACCAATTAGTCACAGGCAAAACAGACTTGACTTGGGGAAATTAGTTTAATTTATTACCCATTAAATCAGAGTAAGATAAGGAGAAATGAAAACAAACATTAAAAACACCTTCTCCCCATACCTCCCTTTTTCCTGGGCTCAACTTTCCTCATGATTTTCTCTACCTCCTCCTTCACAGCAGTACAGGGGGATGGGAAATGGGGGTCAGTTCATCCCACATAGTCTCTGCCACTCCTTCCTCCCATGGGGGAGGACTCCTCAAACTTTTCCTGTGCTCCCTCCCATGGGACACATTCCTCCATGATCACTCCATGTGAGTCCTTCCTACGGGTTGCAGTTGTTCACAAACTGCTCCTTCATGAGTCCCCAATGGGGTCACAAGTCCTGCAGCAAACCTGCTTCAAGGGCTTCTCCTTTTGCGATATCATGGGTCCTGACAAGAGCATTCTCCAGCACCAGCTTCTCACCGATCAGAGCCTCCTTTGAGCATCTACCTGCTCTAGCATGGGGTCCTCCATGGGGTGCTTGTGGATTTCCTGCTCCACTGTGGCCCTCCATAGACTGCAGGGGGACAGCCTGCCTTACCATGGTCTTCCCCACAGACTGCAGGGGAATCTCTGCTCCAGTACCTGGAGCACCTCCTCTCCCTCCTTCTTCACTGACCTTGGTGTCTGCAGAGCAGTTTCCTTTACATATTCTCAACTCTTCTCTCTGGCTGGAGTTTCTGCCATGCAGGAACTTTTCCCCATTCTTATCCCAGATGTGCTACAACTGTCACTGGTAGGCTTGGCCTTGGCCGGTGGTGAGTCCATCTTGGAGCCATCTGGCATTGGCTTCATCAGGCATAGGAGGACCTTTTAGCAGCTTCTCATAAAGACACCTCTGTAGCCCCCCAGCTACCAAAACCTTGCCACACAAACCCAATACAGCACTTACAGATGACTAAGGTGAAGTTTTAATTCATGTTTTAGTTCATATGTAAGAGATTTTCTGGTCTTCACTTGTAGCATGGTTTAGTTCTTGTCATTGAGTTACTCAATTTCCTCTGCCTGATAAATTCCCTTCTGGTGCAATCATAGAACAACTGTATTTTCTATTATTTCTTGGTCCTCTTTTTTCTTTAATGTATTGATTTTGATACTTATATTTCAGGTTTGTTTGTGGAATAATGCATTGAGGATGAGTTTTTACTTTCAACAGTGAAGGGCAAAGTAGCTTTTTCTAGTGTATGCTTCTGAATAAATATATGTTGTATGGTAGTCTGTTATGATGATAATCAGTTAGTGCCAAATAACAAATGCTGTCAAATAACTCAGTAGGAAATTTTAAATCTCTTGCAACTATTCAGTTAGTTAGCTTTATCTAAGTGACATTGAATATGTAGAAGTACTTCACCAATTTTGTTGATATATTTTTCAGTACAGTGTTAACCATGCCTGAAGGAATATGGTAAAATATATTGAAATTACACAGCATAATCACATCTGTGAAATTCTTGACAAAATAAAACTTCCCAGAGAGCAGTTGTCAACCTTGTATTATCCCCTGGCATATTTTGAAAAAGGCTTCAACCTGATGAATAATATTCACGGTACAAGTTATGCTTCTTTTCAGCTTTTGAGCTTGTCATCTTTGATTCTCATAAAACATGTTGGTTCTCCACTGGAAATATTCTCACCATCTTTTTCTGATAACTTAACAGCATATCTGCAGTTTAAATTCCCTTAAGATGATGGAATCATAAGTGCAAATCTGTTGGGGAAACTCTGTGATTATGTTTCTCAGCTTTAGTCTTTGTCCATCAATTTTTTTAAAAGATTTTCAGCAGAATTGAATGTAAATGTATTTTTGTGATGTGAATATTTGTCTCTAAGAAACTGCATAAGCATAAACTGTGGCAATGCAAAGGCTTTTGGAAGACCAAACGATGTAGTTTTTATTGTGATCTGACTGATTCTTTTCCTTCTTTGTAGAAAGACCGTATGTGCAGGTTCAGTGAAAAAATGTATAAAATATTCATAATTAAAATATGAATACTCAATTAATATATCTATTGAATATGAATATGTCATAGGAAAACTAAATGTATATGCCAAATGAAATACTAGTTTAGCCTACATATAAGAAGTAAATATGGAAAAATATACTAGGCATAGTAATGTTTTTTGCTATTTTGCAGAATAGTCAAACTAAGGATATATAAAAAATTTCTATAAGTCTTTCATTCTGTAATAAAGCCTAACTGCATGTAGTTTTTGCCATGTCGTTTTATACAATAAGTTAGGCTAAATGAATGACCTGTTATCATAAATGGGCTCCAAGTATAATTCAAAGCTTACATGGCATTCTTTGAACAATTATCAGAGCCAAGTCATGAATGGCTTTTCATGGCAATGGTAAGAAACTGAAAAAAGTGAAAAAAAAAAAAAAAGGGAAATTAAATCTACAGAGCTCTTGGGTTCTGTTTAAAACAAAATGTTTGTAAAAGTAAATTCAACAAAAATCACTAATTAATTATGACTTGGAAACCCACTGTGGAATAGCAGTTTTTCATATTAACCAAATCAAAGATACTACATCACAAAATGTACTTTGTTCTTTCTTCTGACAAGTTAGTTTAATTTTAATGATATTTACTGCACTGAATCACAGTAAATGTGCTCTAAAGTATCCTGATGATACTTAACCAAAGATTTAAAGTCTGTTCCAGTTCATGCTGAAAGAGTAGGAATTATTCTGAGTCCATAAAGAGTTGGTAGGTTTTGCTTTGCAAAGGTTACTGTGTTTATTGCTGAATATGTGATGACACCCAGGTTGGTTAAAAGGTGATTGAAAAGGATTTCCCTACACCATTTTCTGTAGTTATGTGTCTGAAGGGCAGTCTTTTAAACTCAGCAGTCCTTAGCCCCACAACAACTACTCCACACTCCAGGTTCATAATTAAGATCAACTTTTTAGATTAGGGAAAATCAAGCTGGTTAGATAAAAAGAAATAAAGTAAAGGCATTTTATAAACATCTTTGCTCTTTCCACACTGTTCTTTTGGATGAATTCAATTTAATGTCAGCCAACTCAGTTTTCTAAGTGACAAAAATCTGGATTTTCCTTTATCATGTCTAGAGCTTTCAACTCTCTTCTTTTAGCAGTCTCTTTCCTTGTTCTTCTCTTACTCTTTTGTCTCTCTGACACACCTCACAGCTTAGTCTCTTCTAGCTTTCCTCCCGGAGCATCCCAAGTTCCCCTCAAAGCAGGAGCATTCTTACCACTCTGATGGGGCTTACTCATTCCAACCTGGGTAAGCTAATCAGGTACCTGAATAGTATCTTGAATTGTGGCACAAACATTCCTGTACATGTGTCTAAGTAAAGTCCTATGTTCTCTAGCTTTCTGCTCAGCTGTAGCTGTGCAATTGCTTCTTGTTGTGGTTTAAACCCGTCTAGTAGCTAAGCAAACACACAGCCACTCACTCAGCATTATTGTGACTAAAGATAAAAACACAGCACTGTACCAGCTAGTAGGAAGAAAATGAACCCTGTCCCAGCTGGAATCAGGACACTTCTGAAGCTATTCTGTAAACTGAATTGTTAAGATGATAAAAAGTTCGTTGCAGAAATGAGTGGCTTAGTCTGGACCGTTCCAGTCATGCTGTTGCAGTGGAGGAAGTGGGCAAACTCTCCCACTAGCACAGAAATCACAGAATCATAGAATAGTTAGGGTTGGAAAAGACCTTAAGATCATCTAGTTCCAACCTCCCTGCCATGGGCAGGGACACCTCTCACTAACCATGTCACCCAAGCCTCTGTCAAACCTGGCCTTGAACACTGCCAAGGATAGAGCATTCACAATTTCTCTGGGCAACCCATTCCAGTGTCTCACCACCCTCACAGGAAAGAATTTCTTCCTTATATCCAATCTAAACCTCTCCTGTTTAAGTTTGAACCCGTTACCACTTGTCCTGTCACTACAGTCCCTAATGAAGAGCCCCTCCCCAGCATCCCTATAGGCCCCCTTCAGATAATGGAAGGCTGCTATGAGGTCTCCACGCAGCCTTCTCTTCTCCAGGCTGAACAGCCCCAACTCTCCCAGCCTGTTTTAGTAAGGGAGATGCTCCAGTCCCCTGATCATCTTCATGGCCCTCCTCTGGACTTGTTCCAACAGCTCCATGTCCTTTTTATGTTGAGGACACCAGAACTGCACGCAATACTCCAAGTGAGGTCTCACGAGAGCAGAGTAGAGGGGCAGGATCACCTCCTTCGACCTGCTGGTCAAGCTCCTTTTGATGCAGCCCAGGATACGGTTGCTTTCTGGGCTGAAAGCACACACTGAAGCCGGCTCATGTTTAGCTTCTCATCGACCAGTACCTCCAAGTCCTTCTCCGCAGGGCTGCTCTGAATCTCTTTTTTGTCCAACCTGTAGCTGTGCCTGGAATGAGGGCTATTTACGTGATGGCCAAGACCTATGCAGAAAATGGTGTAACTGAAGTATAAGGATTCTGGCCAGTTTAGAGGAAGTAGCCTGGAAGATACTTGGCTGATGAAAGAAAAAAGACACGTATTTTTTATTATTAATTATTTAATTATTTATTCTATTAGACCCGTAAGAGTTAAGTCTCCGAGGAAAGCCTAAACAGAGAGGTACCTGTAAGTCATTACTTTCAGCACAGCCAACCACCAGGCGGAGCTGTGTGTGCCAGCTGTTTTTCTTGACTGCAGACCAGCTTATAATAGATGTAAGTAGGAGCATTTCCAATATGCATCATGGTTTGCAGTTATGGATGTGGAGGGAATTTTCAGGCTACTTTGCTCCCAGTGCCATGCTTGATTTAATGAACTGCATCTGCTGAGTCTGCTTTCTTCCTCAGCAAATTCCAAACTGTTTTCTCATTGAGTACTTTAACCTCAAGATGTTATTTCTGAATTGTGAAATCCCACAAGTGATCATAATTTCCTGAGCTACTCACCGTCCTGTACTACCTACTTCTGTCATCGCATCATGACTGTTTGTTTCTTCTGACCCCACAACACATGTAATTTCCAAAGAAGTCAGTACACAGGCACATTCCAAAATTGATAAAAAATGTAAATTATTTCTGGCTATTTTTAAATTGCATCCTTGGAATTTTTAATCCAGTTTAAAACCAGTTGTGTCTCTTAAGCAGTAGTTGAAGGTAAAATCTTCCAATTTAAAGATAGTATGACAAAGTACAAAGAAGATACTTGTCTTCTCTGTGTTACCCAATAGACCCCATTGGTTTAATAATGGTCATGGAGAAAGCAAAAATAGGTGGACACATCTACTACTTAAAAGAAATGTTTCAATTTTCTATGAATTAGTGTGCTTGCTTTGCTGTCCTTACAAATGTGCTTATGTGCACAGAAGTCTCTGCTGACCTGACTCTTGTGTTTCTGCAGAGCTCCACAGTCACAGTTTCTGAATTTAGTGGCATAGAGACAATGGCTGATGTTTCAAATGAGGGCATTTTTTAACAGAGGAGCATCATGATTTTTCAAGTTCTTTACTGCCATTTTTCTTTTTCTTGAAGGCTGGGGTTGGTTTAGGTCAAAAAAAAGTTATATGGTTTGGAGAGCTAGTTTTAATCTCTTGAAGTTTGAGTAGTAAGGACCTCAGGCAAGAACACTTCTCACTGTTAAGTAAAAGATTAGAGCCAAGGTTCAAGATTTGCATAATGTAAAAAGGTGTACATCGTTTTAAGTGTCATTAATATTTTTGAGTCCTTTGGCAATTAATAAAAAGACAACTTTAGAATTCGCCTTTGGCTAGTATGTTTTAACATAACAGTATATCAAAATATTATTTGTTTAATTATATTTGTCATATATTTCCTAGTTATTTTTGTTTGTTTGTTTGTTTCCTGAAAGGAATTATCAAACCATCTAAAGAGATTTTGATGGCAAAGATAATGTTTCCATAAAGGATGTAAAATAAATAGTTCCAATCTTCAGTACCACCAGGCAGATAATATATAAATTTTTATATTCTCTTGCAAAACATGCAAGATTTGGAGGCAGCCTGTGAAGCTGCAGATTGATAGCACTTCATTGTGACCCTCAGTATGACTCCTGATGAAAGGAATCTTTATCTGTTTGTATCTCAGCAAGCTCCAGATGATTGTTTCCCTGTGTCTCAAAAGACCGGATTCACCCATTTCTGTTTGATTTTGTTTTAAAAATGAAATTAAAGAAACCTCAAACTTCCTAAATCATGGGTCAATGGTCATGACATTACAAAAGTTTTGCAAATCCGCTCACAGATTTGTCCAGGCAAATGGGAGTGTACTGGCATTTGGTTTTAAAGGGAGGGAGAGTTTTGCTCTATTTTTATGTATGTTATAGTCTGTATTTATGTAGTTGTAGTTCAGTCTTCAACTGATGCCACATTTTGTTTCAGACTATTGCTACTAATCTTTAGAGAAGACAGAAAAGAGGAGATCTGAAAGTTAGGATGATTAAGGGGGTTTTTGACATGTTTGAGAAGATGTTTCTACATCTTAGCTAAGTTCTAGGGGTAGTAATTGTGCTCTGTTGACTTCAGTTTTCTGTGGTTGTAACTAGATTAGGTTTTGTCCTTTTTTTTCCTGACCTGCTGAGTCTGTCACAACAGTTGCCAGATTACAGCCCAGGTTTCTCGGTATTTTGATGGTGAAAAGACATGAATCATACATATATTTTATGTATACTCTGATTTTAGGTACCTGGGCAAATATCCAGTAAGACCACCCAGAGATGTTATGTCTTTTAGCAGTGTGTGACTCTGATGATAGTCTTTCAGACTCAAGGACAGGGGAGACTCTAATTGGCCCCTCTCAGACTGCTGTTTGGCTTATCTATTCTGACAGACATCTCCTGAATTTGTAGGGATGAATAGTTCTGTAATGTTTTCAGTATGTGAATATTGATCTATATAGATATCTGTAGATGTATGTGTTTTTAATAAGCACTGTTGAGGATCATGTTGTGATAAGGCCACTGCAACCTAGAAAAAAAATATATGTAAAATATTTTTCAACATTAACATTGTGAAAAGGAAGGAGAAAGTGTGGAACAGAGGTTCAAAGCCAGGAGGTGAGCTGGTTCACATGCCACTGGGCTCTTTTGTGTTTTACCCTCTCATTTATCTTCCATCCTGTATGGTTCGGGAGGACCCATGTTGACCAAATTGGTTTTACTTGGACAAGAGGATCCCACCATGTTAGGGAATGGGTAGAACACCCTGTGGATTCCTACTTAAACAGCATTAAAAATGTTACAGAATTGTTACAGTTCAGCCAGAAAGGTACCTGCGCTGTCTTTGAACAGTTTTGAGTGGGACTACTAGTATAGCTGTGGCAGCATGGATAGAGCTTAGGGTGGGGACTAACTTACTCCTAAGGCCATCAGTAAGAAAAAATACTGTAAATGAAAATACATACTATAGAGTCAGAGCCTTCTGCTCTTTTGCAGTGTCAAGGAGACCTCTGGCCAAAGAAAGCCCTTGGGATCATTTTGTCTCACAGTGTTAAATTGCTGTGTGTTAATGTAATTATCTATATGGGGAGCAAATTGAGGGTAGGTGCTGAATCATGCTGAGTGCAAATGTCAGGGGATTAGCCAGGAGCGTGGAAATGTTTTTCAGTTACAAAGGTCTATTTATATGTTACTCTTACACAAAATGTACAACTCTTAATTCCAAGAAAACAGTTAAAAATATTGGGGAAGCAGGATGGGTGATACTAAATGATTCAGGAAGTAGCTAATAAAGATATGGGTCCTCTCTAATCAGTTAATAGGGACAAAAATATTGCTGTAGTTTCTCATACAGCTAGAGTCTTGAATGTTTTATGTATATATATATATTTTTTTTTTGTAATTGCTGTAATTTGCTGGTGGCTTATGGTTCTTACAGTTTGTAATCAGATCCTAGTTTATACCTCCAATTCAAGATGGATAGAGCACATCACGTAATATTGAAAAAGTCCAGTTATTTTATTGCTGTATTTATGCTGGTTTAAAGAGCTTAGATAAGCAGTAGTGTAGACATCAGGTTGTTCTCTGATCTTCACAAAATTGTAAACCTAGTTAGTGGATTTGTATGTATTAAGCACCATTATTTAGTTTAATGAAAGAACTACATGAGGCCCTTTTATGCAGTGAGGTTGGTAAAATATTTCTGTCCAGTGTTCAGAAGCTAAGTTTGACAGATCAAGAAGCTGCTTGTTTACAAACTCAAGAGAGATTGCTTGGCAGGTTGCTTGAGTGGGAGAAAGAGAAAGCTGGTAGCATATGTGTAAGAAACAGCAGTTACATGGCTTGACTGAGTTAGTCTAGCTTCTTGTGACCAGCTGGGATCTAGCCAATTCCCTTCACCATGTATATCCCAATGTTTTCCCTGTGTGTCCTCAGCATGGAGCCCAGAGAGGACCACAGCAGTGCAAGGGAGGATGCAGATGGGCTGAGAGACCCATAGAGGCATCTGTTATTAAGAATTCCTCCTTGAAATTACATTGGGCTGATCATTCAGAAAAATAGGGCTACGACACATGAGATTTTGTTTGTTAGCATTACTAAACCAAATTACAGCAGTTTGGTCATGTTGAAACATCATGAGAATAGTAGTTGCTGTCAATCAGGAAGTTAGAAAAGCACAGTTGTGCAGCACTGACTAAAGAAAAGTTTAAACTCCTGCCACTTTTATAGAGGCAACCATCTATTTAATTTATTTTGGTGGCAATTAGCAGCATTATGGGATGCTATAAAATATTAAAATGTTTCTGGCTTTATTAAAAAAGATAAGTAATAAAAAAAAAATCAAATGAGCTTTTGTTGCTCATGCACATAACAGGTGTACTTGCATTCCTTATTTAGAAGCAATCTTTCCCTTAAAATTAAAACAGTTCAACAAATTATGATGGCATTTATATCTTTTCTCCTTAAAAGCTTAGCAGGATTTCCTATGGACCTGGTTTTTAAGATTTGGGTTATCAGGTGTTCACCAGTGTTGACAATTCCATAAGAGTCACTGAAGCAAACAGTAGTATAAATGTAATGTGAGTAAGATTAAAAGGAGCCTTCCATTTTTACAGTCTGGCTCCTAACTTCTTTACAAAGTGGCTTTTAAGACACAGAACCTGTTAATGTCAGAACCATTAGTTTTCTTACTCTTGTTAAGCTCCATGGCTTGAATGACTTTTCAACAAATTCTGCATTTGATATTTCTACTTTATACAACCAAGTTGTGTAGCAGTTTTATTTTGAAGAGTTCAGCAGATTGAGCTATCTTCTTTTAAGTTGTAATTATTTCCACGAGTTGAACGTTTTTATGCCTCTCCTTTGCATCCTTCCTATATTTCAATATCATAAACATAATTAAGAATAAAGCTGTACACAACAGATAATGATTGTCTACTTATTCACATACTATTGATTTAAAACTGTTGCAGCACAACAGGTTTAGTACCAGTGACTGTGGAAGAACTCTTAGAAGAGCCCCATTTGACAATGAATTCTCACAACAACATTTTATTGCCATAGATCAGCTAGATGGTAGTTCCATGAAATGGAGGCATTGGTGGCAATTTTAGGTCAAAGGAATGTACCTTTTCACCTTCAGTCTCTCATTTCTACATTTGCCATGCAGGTCTGTGCCTTTCAGTAAAGTTTATGTAAATATCACTGAACTGGAGAAAGAAGTGTGGCAGAGCTTATAATTGAGATAGAAGGTGTTATTTCAGATGTAGATAGACTCTCTCCTGTTCACAGGACAGCTCTGTAGGTATAATGAAACAACAGCTGGGGTGCTGGAACAGTTCTGCAACAGGGTGAGGAGAAGAGGCAATTTCTTAAGGTAGTGTTGCTGTCAAAGAGTGAGCTTCTTCTCAGCCAAGCTGCTCATTTCCATGTTAACAAATGAAACATGTTGTTTGGCAAGACCTACTTCTCCATAAAGGTTTGTTGGCCCACATGAATAGTACATATATTTTGAAATTTTTAATTGAAATACCTCTTTTGTAATTATTTGAGTTTCTTTTTATCCACATTGAATTCCAGCTACCTTTCTTATACTGGAGAAAGCAGGTTATCTTGCTTACTCATTTTCAGCATTTCAAAATAGTGTGTCTCACGTTTAAGCACAAATTAGCATAAGGAAGTCAGAGATCTTCACTATCTGCTTCATTAAAATCCTTGAGCCTGGACTATCTAAGTCTTTTGATATTTGAGATTGCTTATAGATGTTTCAACATCCTTCTTAGATGGTAATAGGATGGAAACTACTTCATCCTTATGGTTGCCACTTCATTCACCTGTATAAATGGAGAGAAAAAATATTTTGTGAAGTTCTTTTGCATCATCAGGTTTTTTTTTTGGTCTGTATCTGTAAGTGGGATATGTCACTCTTCAAATTCCTTTTTTATCCCAACATACTTTTTAAACCCTTTGATTATTTCCCCATGAAAAAACATTTCATTTTATATTTTTGGCATCTTTCATTACTTTTTGCATCAAGTGCTATTTGTCTAAATTTTTGCCCGCTTCATTTTCAAGTCCCATTGTCATGTCATTACCATGAGTAAGGTAGTATACTTCAATCAAAGTGATTCATCCTCTTGACTCTGAAATCCTCTGATAAACTCTTATTGAAGGAATACTACAGGTAAAGCTTTTGCAAAACATGCAGACCAGCTGAAATCCATAGTAGTTTGCTAATGCATGACAGATACATTCATTTGATAATATTTACTAATTAACTTTGCAGTGTGTGCAGCTGAAAATCTTTCCTTTTTTATCTTTGAACACATGGGTTTTGAAATGTGTTAGATCAGAAATTGGAAGAGGCATCAAGGTAATTTTTTAGTGAATCCTCCTTCAAAGACTAAATTGTGGAGGTAGCATCATACATCTATAAAGTATGCTTACCTGCACAAAACACGCAAACTTTGTTTGAATAATATATAAATTAGATTGCAAATGCTTTTAAAAAATACATTAATTATTCCATCAAATTGTATAACTTATCTGATTATAGGGTAGAACAAGGATTTGGAAATAGAA
The DNA here is from genome assembly GCA_002631895.1 of Agapornis roseicollis. Lineage (NCBI taxonomy): Eukaryota > Metazoa > Chordata > Aves > Psittaciformes > Psittacidae > Agapornis > Agapornis roseicollis. The sequence continues at coordinate 41,583 of NDXB01004576.1, forward strand.
ATTATTTCCTTATTTCTCATGTCCTCAGAGCAGTCATGGAAGTCTCAGAGCAGATTTGGCTGAGAAACAGACTATTTTGGCCAATCATTTTCAATAATCTATTTAAGGAATTCCCTTTCTGATGTATTTGCCATCAGAGTTTGAAATAAGAATTTATTAATTGGAAGTACATTTTGATCTAGTATCTCCCTGTTATATTCAGTTATATTTAGCCTGATTATAAATTTGCGAAATGATATATTGAAATTAGAAATTCTCTGTCACTAATACAGTCCTGGATGTAGCTGGCAAAACCTATTAGTTGGTCCAGGAACTGAAACTTCCTCTGTTGGTGCTATAAATTTACTTGATTTTTCTTGAGCAGTTAATTAAACATTTGATTTACATCAGGGACTGGAAAACTTCATAGAGCTCTTAGGTGCCTGTGTCTATCTCTGCATGTAATTGTATGCAAAAATTATTTCAACTAGTACCAGTACTAATTTACATTGCCCACATTGCAGTAACATTTGGTGTACAGAAGTACACGTATCCTGTTTGTATTCGTCCACAAATATCCACATGAAGTTACATTCCTCTTTGTGGATCCTGTACTGGGACATGCAGAGCAGAAGATAATCAGTCTTGAAGCTTGCAGAAAACTGAAGAACACAAATCAAGATGAAAGTGTTTAATTTCCTCAAAAAAAAAAAAAAAAAAAAACAAAAAAAAAAAAAAAAAAAAAAAAAAAAAAAAAAAAAAGAA
>NDXB01004576.1:42401-55974 GCA_002631895.1 Agapornis roseicollis
AAAAAAAAAAAAAAAAACCCAAACAAAACAAAAAAGAGGCAGGAGATCACAAAGAGGGGCTGATTTGACTAGCACTACAATTACAAAAAGTCTTTAAATGTGAATGTCAGCAAAATTCAGATTGCCCAAAATACATATCCAAATCCACAGTGAACTCTTATGTCAGCTAGTTATGCCAGTTTTGTGTGATGCTGTATTTTAGAACCACAGGAATTAAGGAAGATGGCAAAATTCAGATTTTCAGCAGTGAAAAGAAGAAATGGAAAGCAGGTGAGCCATGAACAAAAGAAAAGTTAAAAATAATGGGGAAAGAAATCTGTGGATTGATGAAGAATGGGAATGCTGTTTCCAAAGAGGAGGAGGAGCAGAATTTTTTTGTATGATTATAAAAAGAAATAATGGGTAGATGATGGGACTGGGTAGGCCTGTGTTGTTTATGCAGAGAAAAGGTATTGGATCCAAGATCAGTTGGTGTGGATTGGCTCAGACCAGTGTGTCATGGCAGAAACCCGGCTGCTTCCGCGCTATATACTGCTCAGCTTGAACATCTGCTGGGATTTAGCTTCTGCCCTCTGTCTCTGTGGCATAATTATAATTTTGTGGCAGCTTGTTACATCAGAGTGTCTAAAATAATGAAAAGGCTGTGTCATGACCTTCTAAAGTAGTGATTTTATAGCACAGTGCCTACAGCCTACTAGGTTTCCGTTTAGTCATGTCTCTTTCTACTTTGTCCCTTCATTTCCCGTTTGCACTACATACTTGTAAAGTTTTTTTACCCCTTATCTCTTATTGCATTTTCTTACAAAACTACACTTTGACCTTTGTGAGTTTTCCTTTTTAAAAAATATCTGTATCAGTTTTTGTTACATATATTTATGATCTCTTGAATGTTCTTTATAATTTTTAAATATTCCATCCTCTTTTCCTGTATACACTGATTTTCATAATTCTTTAACCTTTACTTACTTAAAAGAACTGTTCTCTAAACACATCTGTGACTTAGATTCAAAGACGGACAAAATGAGCATCAAAATTGACAATTGAACTGAATTATGTCTCTGGTGTCAGATGTTTCTTTGCAAGATTATGATCCAGAATTACTTTTTCCCTTCTTAGATTGTGTATTCTTCACATAATACATTTAAGTAAACCAGAATTGTATGAACAGGAAGAGAGTGAAGCTATTGTAAAACTGAAGCATACAGAAATATATGTTTATCCAGTTGTGTATCTTTCTGTGCTGAGACAAAAATCTATTGTGCTTATGTGTAAGAATCAGATAACTGTTCACTCAAATAACTAAAGACCTCACCAGGGTCATGATAATATCTAAGAGATAAGCTTCCCTATGGAAACGCCTTTAATAACCTTCCAACAGTTTTTTTTCAATCTTAGATTACAATGAAAACTCTTTCTTAAGAGCTACCCAGGCTTCTTCCCTCTTTCTCCATCACTCTGTGTATCAAAGCAGCCATGAACAACTTTGTCACTGCTGAAAACTGCTAATGCAACATTTGGATAATTTAACATTTTTTTACATTTCCTGAAACAGCTGGTCACATCTTGAGCTAAGAACTCTCTTTTTTGTTGGATCTCACTAGCTAGAATATTAGATTTTTAAATATGAAAATAACATAATTTTTTTTCTGATTTTGCTCTTGATATAGAGAAACAATAACTTGTGTCAAGGAGAACAAAAAATGAAATAAATGTTGCTATACATAAACCAAGATATGAAAAAACCAGGTAGGTTCCCTTATGTTGAAGTGCCTTGATTCCAGTCTGAAATAATAGTAGCAGTGGACAAGCAATAGGAAAAAGTTTGTGTATGGGACGTCTGCAACAGTGGGAAATAGTGCCTGCAAGCATCAGTGTGACAGACCCAATACTTGTGTCCCCAGATTGGATTGTGCTACCAAGAAAATTATTAGGAGATATTAAATGATATGTATACTGTGTGTTGGTAGACAGGTCAATGTATGCTGGGTAAATCTGGCCCGCTGCTTTACCTTCTTTCACTTTTCTGTATCATCTGGGTATAAGACACATCCTTTTCAGCTCCAGTAGGTAGTTAGACTTTGTTCTGACATGACTTCAGAATCAGTAGAGGCATACACAGACAAAAGAATGGCAAAGTCAGCTGATATTACCGTAAATGTGATTTATGGTGCAATACATCTGTGTGGTGACTGTAGCTGACCTTGTGTATACAGACAAGCATACAGAATGCATCAGCTTACCCCTGGGCTAAAGTCACTTATCCTCAACAAAAGGATGCATCCCATGGACATGATTTTAGTTTTGGAGCTAGAAGAGGGGCTTCTGTCCAGGTGTGACATTCATTTCCACACAGGGATTGCATAAATCCCCCTAGCATAAAGCAGTGTCTAATAGCTCAGGGATTTACCAGACTTTCTAAACTGCATATATTATGCATCAGCACAAAACTAGATTATTGCATTCTTTAATCTTCTAAGGCTTTTTTGTTTATTTAGTATTCATTAACTGGTTATAGATTACCCTATAATATCTTGTATCAGTTTGGGAAAGTCACAGCAAGCATAAGGAAATGCAATTATTCACTGTGTGACACAGAAAAAAATATAAAAACATCACATTGTGGAGCATGGTGTCATAATTAGAGAACTGGCAAACACCTGACATACCAAATTAAGATGCCCAGCTGTTACAATGAAAAGTGCAATCAGTCACCAATATCCCTAAAAATATCTTTTAAAAAAGCAGTAGGTCCTCCTGTTTCCTCTTTAGCTACTGTTGAAGATAAAATACAGCTTTGCTGACATTGGACTATAATTTTTAGGCTTGTTTTCAAAGGAAGTGCAGTTTATTGTTATCTCATTACCTTTGTGTAACGCCTGTTCAACTGCCTGTCTTCTCTCCTGTTAACTTTCTAAACTGATGGCTAATATCAGCCACACTTGACAGGAAGCTAAAAATCTCAGGGATTAAATGCAAATGCATATTATTTTTTTTGGTAGAGGAGAAAAAAACAAGTACATGTCCCCACTGAGAAGAGGACAGGCAGATCTCAGCTGCCATCCGCTCCTTCTGGCAGCAGGATCAGCTGGTCAGCCTGTGGCTCAGAGGCAGCCAGGGCATATTCTGCCAACTGGTGGGGTCTGAGGATGTGTGAGTGAGCTCAGAGGAATGCAGCAAGATTTGTAGATGTGATTGACCTGGCAGTGTGAAAGACAAGTGGAGAAAGCCATCACAGGAATGTACAGGGAAATCATAGCTATTAAAGCAGGATCAGTGGGATGTGGAACCAAAATCCTTAGGAAATCAGGTTTTATTGATTCTTTTCTTCATGGCACAGGTTGGTTTAATTGTTGTGTTTGTTGCATTAAAAAAAAAAAAAAAAAAAAAAAAAAAAAAAATTAAAAAATTTTTATAAATAAAAATGTAAAAAANAGTGTACGTCATTAAAAGTGTAAATTTGTCTTTACCACTGTTCTACTACTTTTTTTTTTAAATAAAAAAAAAAAAAAAAAAAAAAAAAGTTTAGCAATTTGTTCATAATTAAAGTTCTCAAAAAGATGTCAGAGACAAAAGTAATCATTTCTATGTAAATAGAGCTATAGTTCAGAACAAGATTTTATTTCTGTAATATTCTGAATGTTCTCATGGTGTATGGAGTTTAGCCAACTGTATGTTGTCTCTTTTGTTTATTCTGGATATGTGGAGATACGAGCCTTTTTGCTACTAATAAAGTTTGTGATTTGTATCTTAATCTACATTCAATTCATACCAATCTGGTAACAGCTGGTAAGAGAACATCCTTCTAAATGTGACCAATTAGCAAATCAATATCATAAATATCCCAGATAACTATGATGCAGCAAACCCCAGCTTTTTCTTATGTCTGGTAAAGTATCTTAAATGAACTTTTTTTCAGATCTCTTTAATATCCTAAGTAAAACAGATGAAGTTGCAATTGTCACTGTCTTAAACACAAACAGGAAAGTGTCCATCATAGGTGTTCCCCTAAATAAGCTATTTTTACTATCCTTCATTCAAACATTAAAATCACTCTAGCCTGTCTGTTCTCAGTGAGAGACAGCCAAGTAATGTAGAAGGAAAGGAAGACATTATTTCTGTCAAGTTTCATTTGTCTTGGAATAAAGAAGGAACAGAACAATGTGCTATAACCTGGTACGGTTCAGAGGAAAACTAGATTTTTAGCTCTCCTTGTAGATAGTCCTCATGGTTTATGATATAACCTTTAACACAGCCAGACTGCTGTTTCCTACAGAATAGTTGGGGTTTTGTAAAGGTCAGCTCTTTATTTTTCTTCAACTTGCTGCACAATTATTTTATTTCCAAGAGGTATTTTTTTACACAGCATTTAAGTCTCAAGATAAACACATAGAAAATTTGGAACAAACAATTAAAGAGCACCTCTGAAATGTAAGTTAACTTGCTCACCATAACACACATCTTTTTCATAGAATCATAGAATGGTTTGGGTTGGAAAGGACCTTAAGATCATCTACTTCCAAACCCCCTGCTATGGGAAGGGACACCTCATACTTGATCTGTTTTCTTCTTTTACATTCCTAACACCTCTCCTAGGAAGAAAAGTCTTTATCAAATCTCCCAACTTATCCTGTAGGCATCCTGTCAGATATAGGAATAGTTAAAAAAGAATGCCAGGGATAAATATAAATAGTGTAACAAGAAAGAGTTTTCACACAGTGCTGTTTTTAAGAGAAATGATCTATCTACTTACCTGTCTTCTGACCTTCTAACCTACAAACACACATCCCACAACCTCCCTGCACCTTGAGACAAGGCAGCTACAGAAAAATAAAATATAAATTTCTGTAAATAATAGCCTTCATCTTATACCTGGCATTTTCATTGTATGCTTCCTTATTATTTAAGAGTGAATAATCATTCTATGATTCCTTCACCTTCTGTGTGACACTCATTACTATATAGCCCCCCCCTTTCTCTGGAATCTTTCATTCCAGGGTAAACACTGACAAATCATCAGCTTTCTCCAGCGTTCTCTTGGTACACCATAAGTCTGCTACTTTTCTGCTGAGTGGGACCAAGTCAAAACATATTCCTAAACCCCAGCAGTGCTCATATATGTATTGCCTGTGTGAGAAGACATTATAGAATCATAGAATAGTTAGGCTTGGAAAGGACCTTAGGATCATCTAGTTCCAACCTCCCTGCCATAAGCAAGGACACCTTACACTAAACTGTGCCACCCAAGGCTTCATCGTGGGGATCCATGATGATGGATCCTTAGCAGCTGAGAACCTGATTGGGGCAGCTTAGGTATAGTCTGTCTCTACATCTAGAAATTTCATTATGGATTCATCTACAAGAAGCACTTAATCTCTTTAGTGCTACTGTGTCTGTAATATTCAAGACAAGATTCTGTCTCTGAGAGGCAGGAGCTACCTGATGCACATGCATATCTATAAAGCAAACAGCTACATGGCACAAGACACTTGCCCATGAATTTAATTTCATTTGAAACTTTTTTCCTTATTCTCTTAAGGTGTTTTCATTTATGGTTATTGTGGGGTTTTTTTTTCGTCTCAGGAGTCAGAAATGGGGAACTTTGTAGCTTCCTCCTCTTTACCATGGAAATCATTATATATTTGAACTTTTATTGTTGCTGCAGTTCACTTTGTTCTGGGACTCCGTCACTGTGTGGTGGCCTTGGTGTATTGCGAGTCTGTTGGTATGACATTTATCTGTACAAATTGAGGATCCTGTCCAGATATATTCAAACCTTGGTTGCTGTCCAGGTTTAGCAGCAGAAAACAGATTTATTTTTTCAGAATGTTTTCTTCCCCACAGTCCTAGATGTTTGAAACAAGCCTTCAAACTGAATAGATCTCAGCATATTATGGGCTTAAGGAGGTTGAGCAAGTCTCACAGGCAAAACATTCTGGACTTGGAAATTTTACTAAATATATTTTATTGTCAATCAACACAAGCATCTTATCACTTAATTGGGTATTTAGTGAAAAAGAAAACATAAACAAACAAACAAACTCACCTCCCCCTTCCTCATCTGAAGTCCCCTTATGGTCACTCCAGGTTATGCTCAGTCCCTCCTGGTCTCTTTGATGAGCAATGGTTAGGGCAGGCAATTGAAGTCAAGTTTGTAATGTTTTCTGTCTGACACGCCTTCCTAGTTTTCCTTTGCCTTTCCTTCTTTCTTGGTGTCTCTGCCTGGCATGAGTCACCTGTGAGCTTCAGTCCCTGAGAGGTGTCTCCCCTGGTGTGGGGTGCTCATGGGTTGTAGTCCATTAGGGGTCTCCTCACCCTGGCATGGCTTACCTGTGGGCTGAATTCCCCAGTGGATAACTCCTTTTGCCATGGGGACCTTCCTTCAAAGCAGGCCTCTGGCTGTGTTTCCACCATCGGCTCCAGAGGTGGCTGGGCTCAATTGTGACTGGAGAGGCCAGCTCATGGCCTCTTCCTTCACAGCTCCCCACCACAGGTCTCACTACCTAACCCTGCCATGTGTGTCCCACATGACAAGACTGAAAGCCCAAGCTCTGTGCTATACTGGTGATAATGTGCATTCTCTTTCAAGCTTGATGGACATATCAGGAAAGTATCTAGAAATCAAGTCCTTTGTTAAATCTTAATTTTCTCTTCTTAGAAATATTTGGCAATGGAAGCATTCCTTGGTAATAGGATTATATGCACACTCATGTGGGCATGCATGCATGCTTTCCTCATTTGTCACTATTGGGCACAGTGGAATCATTACATATGTTTCTGTTGTTTGGAGTTCTGCAGGGTCATGATATATCCTTAAGCCTTACTTTTTATTTCCTCATCAATGGAGGTGCAGCTACAGTCAAGTGTAAAATGATATTCATGTACTTCTGCCAAGAAAGGAAAAAAAACAGAATAAAAACCAACAAAAGAGATAAACTTTTTTCTGGTAAGACTGAAATCAAAACAAGTTTGCTTTCGATAAAAGATTGACAAAGAGGCATTTGCTGCTTGCAGGAGAAACATTTGTGAAAACAATTGATATTGGAAGCTTTTGATAAGACATGCAAAAAAGTTAATTTTAATATTTATTGCTTGCTGTGAAATAGATCAGCAGCTTCTGCATGATGAGGTCATGAAATACGAGGTTGGTTCAGGGTTTGCTATTAGTTTGCCTTTTCCCAAATTTATATAATGTAATTTTTCTGTCATCTTTTATAAAATACTTGCGTGCCCATCTGGTATGAAAGTGGGCATAAAAATATCTTTCAGATCAAAGAGGGCCTAAGTTACCACACTAAGAATAAGTATTTGTAAACCATATTAGAGACAAGCTCAGTAAGATCAATCCTCTTTTATGGATTTGTGTTAAATTACATCAACTGGTGCCAGGACAGTGTGCCCTATTTAGTTCTTTTGAAACCCATTAAATAGACCTTAAGGCTTTAAATCAATAAAAGGAATTACTTATGAAGGTATTCTGCAATATTCTTGTAGAATTCTTGTGTCATGTGGGACTTGATTTTATGTCTGATTTAAACAAACAGGAAAATAAATACAAATTGCAAAAGCAGGGGAAGAAGGGGGTCCATGAAGCAGAGGTGCATCAGAGATGCATCATCCCTTAAAATTGCACCACACTGTATTACTGTTCAGTCTAGACTTCAGCAGTCCAGTTGCTGTTACTAGTACTAGAGACAACTTTTTTGTAAGAAGAGAGACTGAGAAGACTCAAACTGTTTATGCGAGAGAGAAAATCAGTAAGGACATAATAAACATGTATAACAAAACAGCTATAGAATGACTGTAGACTAGAAATGTTCATTCAGATGTTTTGTGTGTGTGATGTAGTGGGAGTATGTAGTATGAGTGGTGTAATTTGAGGACAAATGTTACAGCTACTATGTTGACAGGCCCACTGAAAAAAAATGCAGTAGGATTTCCTAGAGGTTTTCCATTTGCGTTATAAAGCTAGGTATCTGTGTACAAATAATAAAAATACCTTGAAAGATTAAGAAATAAATGGATCCTCACACTAATATTCCAGCTGTTAGGTAAAAAGGCTTTCCATTGGCAAATTTTGCTGTAACTGCCTTCTGCAGAGTTTCTTACAATTTTCCCTTGAAGCAATTGATAGTTAGCAAGATAGACCCTTATATGTGATTCAGTGTACCAATTCCTCTCTTCTCATCATATCACTGTTACAGAGCACACCAGTTATTTAATTGAAATTCATGTCGTAATCCTCCTTGCTGCCCCAAAAGTCTTTCTGTCTACATATAATATTCTACTATTCTTTAAAATTACAAAAACAGTGAGAAGCAATAAGATGTAAACTAAAAATGATCATTTCTTACAACTAAAAGCACTATAGAGTGAAATTCATTGCACTTACTTTGATGGGGAAGGTTTTTGAAAATTCTGTTTTGTGGCTTGGACAGAAAAGACCTCTCACAGGATGTTAGGAATTTATGAAAGTAATTAGTGATGTTTTACTGGATGCTCAATGTCCAGCTGGAGACCAGTAACGAGCAGTGTCCCTCAGGGATCAGTGCTGGGACTGCTCTTGTTCAACATCTTTGTTGCTGATATGGACAGTGGGATTGAGTGCGCCCTCAGCAAGTTTGCCAATGACACCAAGCTGTGTGGTTCAGTGGATACGCTGGAGGGCAGGAATGCCACCCAGAGGGACCTTGACAAACTTATGAGGTGGGCTGATGCCAACCTCATGAAGTTTAACCATGCCAAGTGCAAGGTGCACTTGGCCGGAAAGGTTGAAGCAATCCCAGGCACAGCTACAGGTTGGGCAGAGAGGAGATTGAGAGCAGCCCTGTGGAGAAGGACTTGGGGGTGGTGGTTGGTGAGAAAATGAACATGAGGCGGCTTCAGTGTGCGCTTGCAGCCCAGAAAGCCAACCGTATCCTGGGCTGCATCAAAAGGAGCTTGACCAGCGGGTCGAAGGAGGTTATCCTGCCCCTCTACTCTGCTCTCATGAGACCTCACCTGGAGTATTGTGTGCAGTTCTGGTGTCCTCAACATCAAAAGGACATGGAGCTGTTGGAACAAGAGGGGGGCCATGAGGATGATCAGGGGACTGGATTATCTCCCGTACGAAGACAGGCTTTGAGAGTTGGGGCTGTTCAGCCTGGAGAAGAGAAGGTTGCATGGAGACCTCATATCAGCCTCCCAGTATCTGAAGGGGGCTTATAGGGATGCTGGGGAGGGGCTCTTCATTAGGGACTGTAGTGACACAACAAGTGGTAACGGGGTTCAAACTTAAACAGGAGAGGTTTAGATTGGATATAAGGAAGAAATTCTTTCCTGTTAGGGTGGTGAGGCACTGGAATGGGCTGCCGAGGGAGGATATGAGTGCTCCATCCCTGGCAGTGTTCAAGGCCAGGGTGGATGAAGCCTTGGGTGACATGGTTTAGTGTGGGGTGTCCCTGCTTATGGCAAGGGGGTTGGAACTAGATGATCTTAAGGTCCTTTCCAACCCTAACGATTCTATGATTCCAGGATTCTACATGCTTGCTAAAGCTTAATGCACATGTTAAGTAAAGACAGAACCGTGACCAGAGTGGCAGCTTCTACTTGGGTGAGAAAAGTTAAAGAATTTGAAGAAAATTAAAAATTAAATCTCATGTTAATCAAACAACATACAGTCCACAGTCCTGAGGCCCCACTGCAGACTGCTAACAGTGATGGCTTATAAGATCTATTAAGAGCTTAGTACCTTTTCTCACATTTTAACCCAGACAAAATGTATCCAAAGTATAATTAATTCAAACGCTTTACAGCATACACCTTTTACTTGTGCTTATTTTAGTGTGGCTTGAGAAGAAATCAGAGAAATGGAAAATATGATTCATTCCTGGTAAATAATAAGTTCTCTTATTTTATGTTTACAGCTGGAGATAACGTGTTTAGAGGGAGTAAGTTCTATCAGGGGTTTCAGTGCAGAAGATGGAAAATAATGAGGCGCACTCAACTGCATTTAGAAGGCAAGCAGACAGTCAAACATACCTGTATTAATTTTTAATAAAACAGTATTATAAACTTTTCATTGATCTTTTACTTTCTCTACAGAGATAATAAATTGTGATTTTATAGGTTGCTCTTAGTGCACAATACATGAAATTACAAGATGGAAAAAACTGTTTATTTGTTGAGGAGAAAAGTTGCATGTGAATTTAACGTTTGTTTGAGTTTTTCTCTTCCATTTTATATCAGCATGATATATTCTTAATGTCACTGTTGAGATCCTAATAGTTTTGTAAACATAGTATTAAAGTTTGCCTGCAGTTTTGCAGATCATTATGTGAAGTTTTAAAGGGAATGCCAATAATTAAGCAGGAATTTTAATGTTGCAAACTATCTCATATGCTGCTAATAAAACATTTTTATTTAGTTTAAAGAGTAATTAATCTTTTGGTAATTTCTGCTAGAAGGCCTACATCCAGGTAATGTTGTCATATTAATAATGTTGTGGTATTAGTAATGCCACTTGGAAATATGTATATAACATTGCTAAGGTCTTAGATTGTGTACAAAAAATAATAACCCTGCAAAGTGGCTAAATAAGAATTATGTCTGCAATCACTCCGCTGAGCTAGAAATTAACATTAAAGTTTTGTGTCTTATAATATGAAAAAGATGAAAATGTAGCATAATATGATTTGTAAGTGAAGGAAGAGGGGGAATTCTGACTTACTTTAAATATAGTGTGAGAAAGTTTAAATACTATTGGTTCAATACATTTCCATTTGCAGAAAATTATTAACTCATTAAGGGACTAGTTGGTATAAAATTGTAAGTCTGGTAATTCTCTTTAAAGCGTATCATTCAAAGCAGGACCTTTGTAATATATGACCTATTCTGTTATGCTGTAAATCAGAGAATTTTATTTTTGTAAAGGCTAATCAAAGCATCCTGCTACACAGAGGGACATTGGCTGCAGCAGCTATAGTAAATCCCACAGTATCTACTTATTGCGTCTTGTCCAACTTCCATGGTTCTCTTTGCTGGGAAAAAAAAATAAATAATCTTAATTTGAATGTGTATGCATTAACCTTTTTGTATGGCATGACATAAAAAAGTACCCAATAGAAGTTAAGTAACAGACAGTTCTTGTAGTGAGTACATCATGTTTCACATGGGAATTCAAAGCAGTATTAAGATTTATGGTTTTAAGTAAATGTCTGAGGACCTTTATCTTTCCTTACAAAGTGTAGATGGATTTTCTTCCTCACACCTGGCACTTGCATATTCCTAACCTTTGGAAAATTTCAGCCAATATGTTGTAATTACAAATTCCTGTCCTTTATATAGATATATTGGATCCAATTATCTTTTCAAAAAATGAAAATTTGAGCATCTTGGCAGTTTATAGCCTATTTTATTTGTGTAGCAGGAAACATGAATTAATAGAATGAACAGTCATTGGCAGAGATACCCTGACACTCAAATAGAGTTGCAGTGGAGTTACTGATTTTTAATAACTTGCCTCTTGTTCCTGTTCTCCAGGAGGGCAGTGACTGGGGGATGTCTTGAGGAATAGGCATGCTATGGGCTGGTGGTTTTCTGGGATCATTGCAGTCAATGGTATAATGAAAATCCTGTCAAAAATTTCTTATATTGGTATTTGGGGTGCAGAGCTCCAAAAAAGTGCTCTTGCAACTGAAAACTAGACAGAGAGCTGGAGGAGTCTTATGAAGAGATGATCCAGACAAGTATACCTGTGTTTAAAAGAAACTTTCACTGTGAAGTTTACTGATTATCTTCAATTCAAAACTATGATCTTCATAATGCCCCGTGAGGTAGCATAAGATATTGCGACCTCCAACAGCTGAAGGTGATAAGGAAATCCACAGGTCAAATACCTTTCCAGTGGCTCCCATCTAAGTGCCACACTTTATAGAAGCTTCACCTCCTCCCAAAAAGTATGTAAGAAAACTCTCAGACTAGCTCCAGATTTGTTCAGGAGTTACTCTTACCTGACTAAATAGTTTGAGGCTTGGCACTCTTCAGTTAGCCCTGGACTTGGTAATGGGATAACAAAAAAGATATAGAAACACAATTAAAAATTTAAAGGGGGTGAGAAGGAGGAGGGGGAGATTAAACACCCCCTCATAATGCAATGAAGCCACCATGAATGCGGCTTATCTGGGAAACCGTAAGTTTATATTGCTGTTTATTGTGTCCACCTTTATTACCTGTCATTGCAGAAGTTTTAACCACGATATCATCTTAACAATGTTGTATCCTTATTTAAAAGTTGTTTTGAAGATATATTCAATATTTTCTTAAAACAAGGCAATTTATTGTATCCCAACATCTTAATACTCTAAAGACCTGCCTCCCATCCACTGGTGTTTGCTGCTGGTTGTGTTAAAATTTTGTGATTCTATGTCACTTATTTGCATCTGGTTACTTTCAGCTTCACTGTTACTTGCTGAACTGAAAACTAAAAGCTCCCATGCACTCATTCCCTCATTTGCTGCAGTAGTCTGCCTTTGGAACTCTAATAATAGTCCTTAAAATGATACTAGGATTTACATTTAGAAAGCAATGAATCTTTTTTTCATAGAACATTTTTTGTATCTTTCCTTTTATTCTGACACAATCAATATTTAAACTATTGCAAGTATTGAATAGGAAGAGATTATAAAAATCAGGGTAAAATATTCTGCTAAGTGAAGGGTTTTTTGCCTATTCATCACATTTATTTGAATATCTGGTATTTTCAATAATGCATCTGTTTTTCCTTCTATTTCTAGATGTTGCTTAGCACCCACAATAGTCTGAATACTAGACAAGTACTGTAATGTATAACTCTGAAAATGTTGAAAAGGTGAACTGAAGTAAAATATTAGATGTATTCTACAGCATTATAAAATAGCAAATAGTTTCTGAGTGCTGGACCACTGCTAAGTGATCTGTGTAATTTAGGCCCAATGGTGTGCTGTTTTTTTTTTTTGCTTTACCCATGTGGAGCAATATTTAGCTCAGTGCCACTCAGCAGCCAAAATTCATACAAATGGATGGTGGTGTCAGATCAGGGTACTGATTTGCTTCATAATTCTAACAGTGGATAATTTTCCCTTCAGTTTTACCTGTGCCATGACCTGTGGAAGAGTCTCTGAGACCCAAAGCTTATTTGGGTTTTCTTTCTGTATCAGCTGGTTAAATAAAAGATGTTAAGTCTTCTTGCAAATATCGCTTCCCGTTTCTTAGACTGTCACGGCTTAACAGAATGTTACTACCATGTCTGGATTTCTTCTTTTTCTTTTAGGTAATGTCTACTTTCAATTTCATTGATATTTCAGCTTTTCCTTCCTATATAATAAAGGATATTTTTGTGTTGCTGCTTTCTTCTGCTTGCTGGTTTGAGTCATTGGTGTGTGATCAGGGAATGAAAATGTGTTGTTATTCCAGTTGATTTCTTTTCTGTGTCTGCCGCTTTTAGACATTGTCTCTGTCCTTGGATTGTAAGCAAGTTACAGCAATAATAAAGAGAGGTTTGGTGTTTCTTCTGGGAACTCCTTATGCTGCCTTTTTTTTTTTTTTTTTTTTTTTTAAA